>JBBMOI010000003.1:43002500-43035000 GCA_038088405.1 Porites divaricata
ACATTAGTTTCCAAAATTTACTGTGTTGGAACCCGAAGTTTCCATGTGACAACTATAAGCAAATATAGTTGAGTTAGTTAAGTTTGATTTTCTCAATGTAGTTCAAAGAAATTCTCGCTTGTTTATTAGTCGAGAAGTAATTGTTTTGTTGTAGAAAAGGGAAAAGAAATGGCGTTTAATCAAGGCAGGATCTGCCTTCCTCTGTTACGCGTGCGTGATTTTCCGAGAAAAGTCGCGGAAATCATAATAGAGCTTTAAAATACTCTTAGGGATATAATGACACCAGTCAGTACAACCAACTAGGGACAGCGTTCTTCCTAGTTTTCAGTGTAACCTGAGTAGATCAGTCTTCTGTTGGCTTTGTTCCTTTACAAGTACCTCCTCCACTGATCGATCGCTCTTCTACGAGCCATAAGTCACGACAAAAGACAAAAAGAACATTTTGTCAACATTGTAAGTCAGTCAGTCAGTCAGTCAGTCAGACAGACAGTTCGTCAGTAAGTAAGTAACTTGATTTAGCCATGGCAGCCCGGCGGCTTTGGCCCCCGCACATCATATAGTCACTCTTGTTCTGAGGACCGGCCACAGTGTTCCCTTGATAAAGTGAATTTTCTATGGTTTCTGTAACAACAGCGTTTTACGGGAGAGGGTTATCAGGCCTTACTACAACCCCCAACCTGGAGGGCCAGGGGGCCACACTTAGTCTGGTCTCTGTTGTTCGACCTGTTCGACATGGGTGGTCCTACCAGGAGTCAAAGACTCCAGCCGATTCATAGCTCTATGGGTCATTGAGACACACAAACCACTCCACCACGGTAAAGTGGTGGTCCGTTTGGAGTGATGAGGACGATGATAAACTTTATTTATACAAGGTTAAAATATCAGTATAACAATAGAAAATAAATGAATTCTCCGCTATAAACTGTTTTACATATTTGCTGCGTGGGAGCACTGCTCAGCAAACCTACTTACCGAGAGTGACATGTTCTCTTCAATTCATGTGGAGAATTTGCTGTGCGTACATCCTCGGGAAGATTGTTCCATAAGTAAGCTCCACTGTAACTAAAGCAACGCTTGACGTAGCCAGCTTTTGGTTTCGGAAGTAACAAATTACCCTTAGCGTCACGAAGGTCGTAATTCGGGATTCTCGGAGCAAACAAATTGCAGAGATAAGCTGGGATGTGATTATTAGTACACTTATACATTAAGTACGCCTTTTTCTTAGCTCTTCTAACTGATAAGTTGTGCCAATCAAGCAAGTTAAGAAGTTGTTTGGAACTAGTGTCATAGCTTGATTTAGTGATAACTTCCGCGATTTTGTAGTTTTTGGAGTTTATAACTAAGCTGTTGCGACAAGCCATCGCAGACGGCACTGTAGTCAAAGTGGTGGAGTGGTGAACTGTTGCGTATTATAACCTTAAAGATGGTATTCCCGGTCATTGATTGTACCAATAAATGTTCGGTCGAAAGAAGGTTTTTCCAGAAGAATTCAACAGCTTGACGCTCTTCAATTTGGCGCCTTTCAGTTTTCCTTTAACTCCTTCCTTCCTTTTTGTCCTCTCTTCTTTCTAGAGAGATAGAACGATTTTCGTATGACCTTGAAATGAAAACGCGTAAACAAAACAGAAACGACAAACGAACGGAAATAGAGCGATTTGATTGGTTTATCGAACGGACAGACAAACGCGTCTGGCTTTTCATTGGTTAAGCGAACGCTCAGGTGAAAAAACTTCATGCCCGAGAACTTTCTAGAAATCAACCGATACTTCGCTTTGACGTCATACTACAACATGATTGGCCAACCGAACAATGCCCTCTCCATATTAGGGTTTCTTTGGCGGGAAAACAAAGAGGCCATGTTTTGATCTTTTTATCCATTGGCTGATGAAACAAATAACGAACACTTACCGAAACCTTTTTTTCAAGGTCATACGAAAATCGCTCTACCCCTCTGTATCGCTAGTTCATTGGGTTTCATATCTAATCTGTAACAATAAACCTATGAAGGTGTTCCCACTATGGGCCTGTTTACATGGAGGTTGGAAACCCAGGTAGGTGAGGTAAACCACTTGGTCGGGGTAACCTGCCTGTCCTTATTATCTCCCATATGGACACCCTGGGGGAGAAATGAATGCGTGACGAACGAACCCCACGGGACGTCTGCGGGGAGGCTACACCCCACTTATCATGTAAACGTGATCAAAGTAAAATGAGAGATTATATGAACAGGCGGGTTATCCCTCCTAAACGGGTTACCTCACCTTCCTGGGGTCACCCTCCTCCATGTAAACACCTTCAGGCTCTAAAACACGAGCTGCAAGCTATTGTCTTAACTATGGTAATATCAGCCATTAAATTTTATGTTAAAAAGAAAAACAAAACAAAACTCGAACATTGTATTCATCGTTAGTGGCACAAGATATAAATCCTGTGCCACTATACAATGAATACAATGTTAACACAACATTTAAACAGAAAACTTTATGCATTTTTTTCGCATTTTGCGTCACGTAGACAAAGCGAAATGAGCCGTTCATCTCATTAGTCTCGCTTGCGTAAGCAGCGAGACGCATAATCTGCAACGGGTTTTTCGCCCCCAGGGGGGGGGGGGGTAGTCCCTTTTATAGGCTATATAGGTATGTGCCGCGCCAAAGGGTATGTTTTTTTAGCTGTTTTGGTCTGAAATAGGTTATCAATTTCGACCATTTTGGTCTGAAATAGGGTATGGGTTGTGCACTCTAGTGTTTTTTAGAAGAATTAGCTACTTCTTCATCATTTGGCAATAAGATCATTTCCCTTTTTTAAATGTTTACGCCAACTACCGTGTACGTGCCGTAACAGCTTGTCACGCGTTCCGGTCACGCGCTGGGCTCCCGGAAAAATCACAGATTTTGGTCTGAAATAGGGTGAGGGTCTCAAGAAGGGTGCCGCACACCCCCTCCCAAATTTTGGGGAAGTACCCCCGGAATTTTTGGGACACAAAAGGCAGGTCATTGGGCGTTCCTTGCGGAGACCGTGGAAACGGGGGCTAAGAATCTTTGCGCGTGATCGAAGCCACGCATGTTTTGCGAAGAAAGCTTAGGAAAGATTCAATTTAGAGCTTTTCCGAAACTTCTCGGTCCACGAATTCTATCGCTTGAAAGCGTTGATTACTTTGGAGCAAGTGAACACTACTGAGTGGTCGAAAAAAAAAAAAAGAATCTTAATTAGCAAAATTGCGATGGTCGGGTGTTGTAAACGTTCACTGTATGCAAATGAGTCTTGTGATGAGCATGCGATTTATTTTCGGCGATTGAAATCACGTTCCATGTAAATCCGTCGCTTTTTTTATCTCTGGCAATGATGTAATTTCTCTGGAATCGAGGCCCTTGAATTTTCGTTTTCAAAATCCGGCAACTTCTGTCTTCGTTGCAACTCTCTAGCTAGCTGTAGACCAGTGCTTGGATAAAAATGTCATTTGTGGAACGAAATTCAGAAGCTGAAAACGTCATAATACTACTTCGATATACAGATCCAAGTGGCGGGACTGGGACAGTACCGCGAATCGTCAATCCATATCATGTTTTTCAACTAAATCAAAATGCAACGAGAGAGGAAATTAAGGTAGCATTCAAAAGAGCTGCAAATCAAAACCAGAGACAAGGTAGAGTCATGGCGTCTTTGTCGTACCATATTCTCATGTCTAAAGATCAGCGGCGGTACCGGAGGATAAGTGATGGCTACTTTGAGGTTACGGGGAAAACTGATGTCATTGTGCTCGCAGTCGTTGGCGATACAGCCAGGTTGCTTGCCCAGATATCCAAAAATTCTTCTCTGGTCTCATGCACCGATGAGCACAATCATTCGCTCTTGTATCTCACTGCCCGCGCCGGCTTTTACGACACGACAGAGGCGCTTCTTCAAAGAGGCATTCCCATAAACGCAGAAACGTTAGACAAAAGCACAGCCCTCCATGCTGCTTCCTACTATGAACAACGTGTCATCGTCGAGCTTTTGCTTCGCTATGGTGCCGATCCAACAGTTGAAAACAAGTGGGAAAATACACCAGCGGACGAAGCCCCTTCGATGGATCTAACGCGAGTCTCATTGACATACAAAAAAGATCGTCTTTCGGAAATTGCATCATTACTTATTGGAAAAGGGCTTGCGTGTAGTGTCCATTTCATTAAAAGAAACGGTACAGTTATTGGAAGAGAAATTGTACGCAGTAGAAACGCATTTGACCAACAAACGAGGAGGACGTTGGATTCTTTATGCTCCCGCTGGAGGAGCGTTTGGCATGGAACAAAGGTCGAACATCTAGAATCCATCATGCGTCATGGCCTTAAACCGAGTGGCTCAAAGCTTCCAGATGGCTACATAATCTCGCCACCGTTAAATCATTTTCAGTTAGATAAAGAGTATTTTGGCAACAGTAACTGGTCCCGTGCCATATTTGTCTCACCATCAATAACTTACGCTTCCCATGTTGTATATTCTGATCGAATTTGGTCCGAGAACCAGCAGTGGTGTACACTGATCAGGGCCTATGTTAAACCAGATACCTACGACAGGCATAAAGCCACTGTGTTCAGAGATGATCCAATTGCTGATGAACCAGCCTTACCAGAGTACCGTATATCAAGGGAGGATGAGGAGTTCTTTCGTCTTAAATCTGGAGCAGGATCGGAAACAGTTGATGAATTTGATCGTAATGTGGTGGTTACGTCCACGGTATTCATCTCTCTGAATTTCTTGGAGAAAACACCAAATCTCGGACTTGAAGTCTTTTCTTGAAAAGAAATATTCTTAATGAAAATAACATGTATTATAATAGGTGGATCTATCAAAACTTCCCTAATTTCGTCACGGTTTTGCATTAAGTTGGAATTTCTAATATCGCGGACAAGTATCTGTAAATGTAATTTAACCCTTTAAGCCCCAGTATCCACGTACAAATTCTCCAGACTGATCTCCATACATTTCCTTAAAGAATTAGTTGAGAGAATTTGTTCAAAGATTAAAATATTTCTCTTGGGTGATCATTTTATTGATTCTCATAACTTATCTCCTTACAGTGTATGGATAATTGTAAGGAGAAAATTGATCTTGGACACTATTGGGACTTAAAGGGTTAATTTGATAAGCTTGTATCGCTCGATGTGAGGTTAATGAAACGTGGAATTGCTTACATCTTGCGCTTACCTGTAGAAAAGTACATTTAGATATGGAGAATCAAAAAATAGTTTTACGTAATGTAGCAAACACGACACGCAGTGTTTCATGCGATATCTTGACACGGAGAAGTGGTCAGTTTAAATAACGAGGCGCACTAGCGATTTTCAAGACCGACGTCGGACTATCTGATCATTTGGTAAAATGCTGAGTGGAGTGTTTAATATAATTTGTCGAATGAGCAATACTTCTGGAGAAGAATATTCAAAGCTGAATTTGCTGACATGATAGTGAATTTTTTTCTCTTCATGAATTATTAATGAACTTGAGACATGAAAACTAAATTGTATTGTTGATGTTCTAGATAAATTAGTGGTCTTTTAGGACTAGATAGACATTTTGGTACACACTGAGCAACTTGGTCGTAATATTTAGTTCCCGATTAAGTAGTCACAAGGGATTTGGTTAGAGACCTTGACCAACCGTTGTGTAGGTCGTAGTTCAATTTTATACCTAGTTTGAGTTTACTTTCCCCTGTTTCAAACCCGTCAACCCATGAACAAAGGCAAATGAAATTTAAACCGAAGATAAAATTAAACCATGACAAGTACTTAACAACAAAGTGTTATGAATAGCCCGAGTTAAAAAAATGTAAAGATTGTTTCCAATTCAAAAGTTTGCAAAATTAGCCCGTATGTGGTTGTCATCGAAGTAAGGGTGGCCCCGTTTGGAGAAGAAATGGGGAAACAGAGTATCGTTTTTCTTTCCCCAACCGTCAGGTTTTGCCCACAAAATATGAATACACTCTTGGAATAATCGTTTACGGTCGAACGCGCCATCTATATCGCCTTCCGCGACAGGCACACACGAGTTTCTAACGTCGTTAGCCTTTGTAGTATTTAGAGTGCACTCGATACATTTTTATTGTCAACATTTCTACAACAGCTGTAGCCGTTTATTTATCAAACATAAGAGACATTTTTGGACTTACCTATAGTCGGCAAATATAAATGTCTATCTGCTACATGTCTCATTCGTGCGATCAGCTTGCCTTATAGCTTTTTTTTCTACAATTTAAGAAATATATCCAATAAAAATTCAAGGTTGATTCTCCTAGCCAGTCATAACTAATACAGGTCTTGAGAGGATTCCCAACCGCGCCCATCACAGCTTAACTTGATTGGCGCTATTTAAACCGAAGTTCGCGAGGGTTTGCGTTTTTTCTAGGTTAGCTTTAAAAAACAGAACAGATTAATAAAAAACCTCTTAACACTTTTAGGAACCGACAGATTGGGAAGACAGCGTTATGGAATCCAGGATGTGACCATGCTGGAATAGCAACACAGGTAAACTGCAGGCTTTTACCACTTACACCAAATTCAAGAGTTGGTTGAAATAAGGCAAATATTGGTGTAGCCAAAGATTATTTGCTTAATCGTACAACCCTCTGCTTTGAACTGATACTGTACTTAAGTCTCAGTAAGCTGTAATAATTCCTTTTTTTCTTCAGGTCGTTGTTGAGAAAAAGTTAATGCGTGAACAAGGTTTATCAAGACATGATTTGGGAAGAGAAAAGTTTGTCGAAGCAGTGTGGAAATGGAAGAATGAGTAAGGGAACTTATAGTAGACGGAGATCTTATCCAGACGGCTTAATTCATAGTTGGCTTATAATTAAGACCTTAGTGTTATCTACCCTTGAGCGACAAATTTGTCAGTTGTGCTACCGTCGTAATAACTGTGTACGGTATGCATGAATTGCTAAATAAACGCGTTATTAGAAAAATAACTTATGAAAAAACAAAGAAAATATCTTTTTCCTTAAAAACGGACCAATTACTTTTTGAGGGGGAGGGTGGCTGGGCGATTAAGAGTCACATCTATTCTGGGAATTCTTGCAGAGGGTTATGAAACAGAAAAAAATTCCTGCAAATACTAGTGCTGAAAAAAACTCTTACTAAGAAGAAATCACCCAACCTCCTCATCAAAAATGAAATGGTCTGTCCCTTATTTCGACAGAAAGGGTGACAGAATTTATGAGCAGTTACGAAAGATGGGAGTGTCAGTGGATTGGGACCGTGCTTGCTTCACCATGGATCCTGTAAGTATAAACAACAGGTCACTTCTGGGTTGCGGTAAGCCTCTTTTCAAAACCAGGATAAGTGCGAACTCTTTGAATGCGAAAATATTATTTTCGTTTCTCATCAAATAAAACATCATTATATATCTTATAAAAGGTTTTCCAGTTCCTTTCATTTTGGAAATATTGCGGTAAACTGAAGGGTACCGTAATATTTTTTGCTTGCAGTATTCATTTCTAACTTGGGTTACATTGTTCTGTTTGATATCATTGTGATTGTCCAAAGTTCTTATCTGGCACTCAAGCATTTAGTTTAAAGAAGAAGCTTATGAGTCTAAGTGATCCCTAAGTATTTTCTATTGTGAACTCTTTGCAGAAACTAAGCCGAGCAGTGAAGGAAGGATTTGTCAGACTTCATAATGAAGGGCTTATCTACAGAAGCAGAAGACTGGTCAACTGGTCTTGTACTCTGAACTCTGCCATCTCTGATATTGAGGTAAGTATAAATACTGTTCCTTGTACTGAGATTGCTCCTTTCTGCAATTAAAGGTTTAATGTTGTGTGGAATTAGGCCTCAAGTGACTCCTGATTTAATATCAAATTCTCCCCGTGATAAACGCGAATATGTAAGGCAAATTGCAAGGAGAATCAGGCAGTGTATCAACTCACGCGGGGCGTACGTCCAGGGACCCCTTAAATTGTTGTCTTATTTGATGGATGTGATGAGGGTCTGCAGCCGAACAGGACAGGATAATATTTTCCCGCTGTTTTAAATAGGTTGACAAGAAGGAATTACCTGGGAGGACATTGTTACCTGTTCCAGGTTATGAACACAAAGTGGAATTTGGCGTCTTGGTGCACTTTGCCTACCCAGTGGAAGATTCAGGTAAAACAACACTATTTAAAACTCACCTCGTCCGAGTTCGCCTTGTTAATCTGACCTAAGACTATACCCTGCCGAGTGGTGCTCCGGTTAAAGAAGTTTTTCCTCAGACCAACTATAGTCTCAATGTAGTTAGCTCCTGAGCTTTAATTAAGGATACTAGTTCTTGTCGGTCGCGCAAGACTAGACCGCTATTTCTGCGTGGTTATCCGAGGCCTTCAATTCTGTTACTATTTACGATTTTTAGCCGGAGCATAGCTCTTCACGTGTGGTCGAACTTGAAATGAGCTCAACGTTGTGGATGAAGAACTTTCTACCGGATCAAAACTACCATAACCATTTAAGCTCCCTTTACCACTGTAAATTCTTGTACTGAGATTTAAATTTGCTTCTTTAAAAAATAATTGTTTCCTTACCTTGATATATTTCAGATGAAAAATTGATAGTTGCCACTACACGTGTAGAGACCATGTTAGGTGATACAGCAATTGCCGTTCATCCAAATGATGCTAGATACAAAGTAAGTTATCTCTCGTTGCATATTCATCTGTTTACAAGTTTAAACTACAAAAGAGTCTTTTCAACTGAACACCGCGGTAGCGAAATGTGACATTTAAAGTGAATTCAAGTATCCTTAAACTTTATCGCGATTGATCCAACTCGCTAAATTTGTCAGGTATTCAGAGAAAGAAAGAAAAATTCTTCGTTGTATGTTTACGACCTCTATAAAACTTTGCATCACATATCACGCCTTAGTCATACAGAGACGTCTAAGAAATGTACCAAAAAGTATGATGCACTTGCAGAGCTGTTGTTTTGCTCATCGAATCTTTTTTTGTCGTCAAAGTCGCTGTCGTCGCCTTGGTCGTCTTGTTTGCTTAAGGTCCCTCTAAGCCCCTTCGACGGCGTTGTTAAGAAAATGTCGTCTAACAAGAACAGCAACAAAACTCACTCGCACGGGATCAGGTCGTGTACTTTGAAACCGCGGGAAATCTTAAGTGCTTGACGTCAGCATTCATATTATCCACACTATTTTCTATGTACTTTATAATGTTTATGGTGCACCGTACTGATGTGGCGAATTTGTGTAACAGTCAAGACCATTTTCACTGGTTGATCAACTCCTTTATTCTCATGAGTTTTATGTTTGATTTAGCAGTGATGTCGTAGGACAAATGAGATGTTAATCAAGGGTTAATATATTCTTTGGGACAACTGTGCAGATTGTGATTTCTTGGGAATTTTTTTTTACGAGAGGACAGAAAAACGCAAATTAACCATCGGGTCTCCGCGCTTTGTACAAAACTTTTGAAATATTCCGGCGTTTACGTTAGAGCCTTGACCGTGGTTAACTATTGTCTTCTAGATTTTTATTATTTTTTTGTTGTAAATTAGTTGGGAAATACTTTTGTCTCTGTTTTTTTTTCATTGTAGCATCTTCATGGCAAGTTTGCCCTTCATCCCTTCTGTAACCGTAAATTACCCATTGTCTGTGATGACATTGTTGATCCTGAGTTTGGAACAGGTATGGAACAAGTTACAAGCTAAAAAATGAATCATTAAGGTGGCTGAACACAGTTTTGCGGGCGGTCAGCGGTAACTTGCGTGACGGCGCTTGTTTTAAATTAGACTAACAAACATGGCGGCGAAAAAGCAGTGGTACACAGAAGACGATTTCTCAAAATCTACTCATTAAAATTTTGTGATATTTGGCAGAATTTTTACTTTTATATTACTTTCAATAATAAGAACTTTAAAATGGATGTTGAACAGACGAATTTTGTGTCACATTTAATAATTACAGTACAATCATATTATTGATTATTTAAAAACCCGTCTGTTAAAATTTGGTCAAATAAGTTTCGTATGGTAGTGATTAATTATAGTACGCTGTGTGCAAGTTTATAGGAAAATCTAATGAGCGAATTTTATGTAAACTGAGCGAAAGTGAAATTTTAAGGTTGTATTCAATCGTTCATGTTGCCATGGAAACTACGAAAACGTCACATTTTACCTGCTAGTCAAAATCTTTTATCAGTATATTTTTCACTTGCCAAGTTTCAGCTTGTGAGCTGCAACCTTTCTCTTGCCATGATGTGGCAAAGGACATATACTCACAAACTGCCAAAACTGTGTTCAGCCACCTTAAAATTCGAGTTCCATCTTCTTACTGATACCAACGGCACTTATGTACTGAAAGCAACGTTTTAAGCCCACAAGCTGTAGAAGGACACCCTTGTACTCTTACGTCTCTTTACTACAAGCACCTTTCTATTACTGACAGTTCTTTGATTCCCGAAAATACCATACTTGTGGAGCATAAATCTACCATTCCCTGTTACGCCTCGTGATTTGGGAAATTCTCTTTACGCGCCTGTTAAATTTGACAGAAAAAAGCACTCTATTTGAGTGTCAATGTATTTAAAACGAAGCTACTAATTAGGGACTAGTTTAACGTTCCCTACTAGAGACGGGACCGCCATTTGACGTGGTCGTCAGAGCTGTTTGCAGGGCAAAGGAAGTACCTTCATTTCTCACCTATTTTAAGCCAGGTGATCTCTGACGTCATTGCGGGGGCCTGGGGAAAGAAATTTTAATGCCGTATTCCATAAACCAACGCGCGCACCAATTCAATTCAATTCAATTCAATCTGTTCCCGTCAGCTTTGGTTTATGGGATAAGGCATTAAAATTTCTTTCCCCAGGCCCCCGCAGTGACGTCACAGATCACCTGGAGACCCTGAGTATTGGTCCACTGCTCCCGGGAATCGAACCCGCGACCTCCCGCGCTGTAATCAAGCGCTCTATCGACTGAGCTAATCCTGTAGCGGTTGAATTCAAACTTCGTTTTATTTAAGGTGCTGTCAAGATAACCCCGGCTCATGATCACAATGATTACGGAGTTGGCCAGCGACACAACCTGCCATTTGTGACTATGATTGATGATAATGGAAACATTAAAGATGTTAAGGATTTTTACCCAGAATTTCAACATTTTGCAGTAAGTTTCCAGTTTGATCCATAGCAACTCTACTATTGTTCCGCTAACAAGTTCATTATAGTTGAATGGTAAACTGCAAGATTGGAACCATTCAAGTGAACGCTAGTTCTCTGTTGCTTTCATCTCCTTGGCCAAAGCGGAAAATACCATAATATTCTTAAAATTTCCGTTTGGGTGGTGCTTCATGTAAACCCGACTTTTGCAACATCTTTTGTTCTCTGCACGATTTGCACGTGCACCTCGTAAATTTGCAAACACTCCACGTGCAGTTCGTGCAAAAAGCAAAAATACTGCAAAAGTAAGGTTTACATGAAACGCCACCCAAACGATAGTTGGCCAATAGATCCTTACTCTCAATTTAATTTTTTACTTTCGAAAACAACCGTCGAAAAGAAAACGGAAAAAAGTCCACTGTAAGACATGTTTTTGACATAAGCCTTGGTTACAGACACAAGACCTTGGTTAGGCTTTTTGTTCGCAAAGCCGCAAAAACCATGTGTTCCCTAATGTCGCTCTCATAGGATGTAAAGAGGTGATCAGACGTGTAAATACACAGTTAATAAACAAGGATTAGGACGAATTACCATCGAAATAAGTCACAGATACACAAGTGAATGAACTTGAACAAAGAAAACGGGAATTTTAAGAAGGGCTGACAATCTTATTTCTGTGTTCTTTGCAGGGTTTAAAAAGATTTGACGCGAGAAAAGTCGTACTTGATGCTCTCACCGCGAAAGGCCTGTTCATAAAGAAAGAAGACAACCAAATGGTAGTGCCCATCTGCAGGTACACCGTGTGATCGAATTCGCTCCCTACTCGCATGTCTGTTATTATTTGCGTAGTTTAATTTTCCTTAGAAAGATGATTTTTTAGTCAGTGACACAGGCTGGTCACTACACTGAGCAACAGGAGAGTTGTGAAAGATGAGATCGCTAAACTTGATTCATGTAGCAAACATGCTGTGTACTGCTAAGGACAAGAATGCCGATATGTGCTTATGCGCAACGCTAGAGATGATGATGGTGAATTTTAATTTTCTTCTAGTCGATCTAAAGACATTGTGGAGCCCCTTATCAAGCCTCAGTGGTATGTTGACTGCAAGGAAATGGCAGACATGGCAGTGAAGGTAAATTATTAGAAACATAATGCTCATTGCTACTGAAGGTTCAGATGATCCGTCATTTCTGAATGCCAACGTTCTTCATTTGTTCGTTTGTTTACTTTTTCGTGTAAATTACTTTTAGTTAACTTATACCGCCCTAACAATTGTACTGAAGTTTTTTCTATTCCACCTGCAGGCTGTTCGAAACGGGAATCTAAAAATCATTCCCAGTATGCATGAGAAGATCTGGTACAGCTGGCTCGAAAACTGCAGGTTAGTGATGTTTACAGACAATAACAGAAAAAACAATAACTGGAAACGGTTAGCTCAATAAGATTAGCGCCGGTCCGCTGAGCGGGTGGCCGAAGGTTCAAACCCCGGCCAACACTCAGGGCTCCATGAGAAAACCGGGCAGAACCAGGCAGGGGGTGATAATGCTCAAATCACCGATTTCGCTCAAACTTGGCACAAGTGTTAGGTATGAGGAGTTAACTTATGTGACAGAATGTCAGGTCAAAATATTAAATGCCCTGGGAGATCCTACTCTGCTACACAGCCTTTTTTAGTGTCGTCACGCATCGTTCTTCCCCACTAACGGCTGCTGAAAATCGAACCACATTCCTTTCCCGCGATTAGCCAATTCGAATTCAGCTCCAATTTTCTGGAAGGTGTTCGCTCCACGTTTGCGGTATGGTGACTCCTCCAATCACAGCTTTGCTTTTATCGTTGCCCCATGTGTGAATGACAGGACAATCAAAATCTTCGCGTGAAAACAAGCAATCAACTAGAGTAGTGTTGTCGTAGTCGAGTCCTTTCAAAATGTTTGAGATAAGCAGCAACAGCAAGCAAGTCGAGCAAATATGATGCACAACATGGATGTGCTTATAAAGTTGCCGGGTATAGTTTCGGGAATCGCTTATCGATAATTTAAAAGATTGCTTTTGTGTGAATCAGTACCCCTGAGAGTTTAATATTCACAGTCTTCACATGTACGACAACACAATAAGCACATCTGGCGCATGAAATTTATCATACATATGCACGTTAAATGATACCAACCGACCCTCGTAAGAGTCTTGTAGGCCTATCAAACCCTTTTATCTTCACTTGGAATTTTGTTAACCGCTTAAAACAAACTTTTTTGCAAATAACCTTTTCGTTGCTTGCTGACACAGAGCCCATCCAAATTCAGCGACGATTGATTGATTTGTCGAAAACTGAGAAGCGTGTTCGCTCCTAGCGCCCTGCGGCTCACGTATTGTCAAGTTTCTTATACATGATTGGTTTGTTCGTTAGACCACAAACACAAAGGGAAAGGAATGTGGTTCGATTTTCAGCAGCCGTTAGTGGGGAGGAGCGTTGCGTGACGACACTAAAAACGGCTGTGTAGCAGACTAGGGAGATCCGGGCTCCCCCCTGTAAAAGTCGCCATTTTTGCCCGATTCGATTTCCCCCCCCTCTTAGCCCCGTTAAGTTGGGTCGTCAATGATCGATGGATCGCTTGATCAGTCGATCGACAGATCGCTGGATCGATAGATCGCTGGATCGGTGGATCAGTGCATCGCTGGATCAGTAGATCGCTGGATCGTTAGATCTCTGGATCGCTGGATCGATACTTCAGTGGATCGGTGGATCAGTAGATCGCTGGATCTGTAGATCACTGGATTGTTAGATCGCTGGATGGCTGGATGGCTGGATGGCTGGATCGCTCGATCGGTGGATCGCTGGACCGATGGATGGGTGATCAGTAGATCGCTGGATCGCTATATCAGTGGTTTAATGGATCGGTGGATTAGTAGATCGCTGGATCAGTAGATCGGTGGATCAGTACATCGCTGGATCAGTAGATCGGTGGATCAGTACATCGCTGGATCCTTAGATCTCTGGATCGCTGGATCGCTGGATCGCTGGATCGATAGATCGGTGGATCGGTGGATTAGTAGATCGCTAGATCGCTGGATCGATGGATTAGTAGATCGCTGGATCCCTGGATCGCTAGATCGCTGGATTGCTGGATCGATAGATCGGTGGATCGGTGGATTAGTAGATCGCTGGATCGATGGATTAGTAGATCGCTGGATCGATGGATTAGTAGATCGCTGGATCCCTGGATCGCTAGATCGCTGGATCGCTAGATCGCTGGATCGATGGATTAGTAGATCGCTGGATCCCTGGATCGCTAGATCGCTGGATCGATAGATCGGTGGATTGGTGGATCAGTACATCGCTGGATCAGTAGATCGCTGGATCGATGAATAGATGGATCAGTAGATCGTTGGATCACTGGATCAGTGGAGCGATAGATCGTTGAATCGCTGGATCGGTGTATTAGTAGATCGCTGGATCACTGGATAACTGGATCGCTAGATTGCTGGATCGGTGGATCAGTAGATCACTAGATCGCTGGATCGCTAGATCGCTGGATCGATAGATCGGTTTTTCGATAGATCGCTGGATCAGTAGTTCGCTGGATGGCTGGATCGATAGATCGGTGGATCGGTGGATCGCTGGACCGATGGATGGGTGATCAGTAGATCGCTAGATCGCTGTATCAGTGGATCGATGGATCGGTGGATTAGTAGATCGCTGGATCTCTGGGATCGCTAGATTGCTGGGTTGCTAAATCAGTGGATCGATAGATCGCTGGATCGCTGTATCCATAGATCGGTGGATAGATAGATAGATAGATAGATAATCTTTATTCATCCACGGTACAAAGTTCGTCAGCTTTAAAAATGCCTAATACTAATATAATAAAAATAAAAAGCTGCTTTCCACGAATGCCGTGCCTTACAGTTCTTTGAGTAATCGTTTAAATTGCCCAAGGGACTCTACTTCCCTTAAGTTACTAGGAAGACTGTTCCAGAGAATGGCGCCACTATAGCTGAAGCTGTTTTTGTAATAGTTTGTGCGCGGTAATGGAACATTGAGTTTATTTTCAGAGTCCCTTAGGTTATATTCGACTTCTTGGCTTTCAAATTTAGAAATAAGATAGTTTGGAGCCAACCCGTGCAGAGACCTGTAAACCATCGTAGCTCTTTTGATTTGTTGCTGGCAAGCTAGGTTTTCCCATCCTAGAAGTTTGAGAAGGTGACCAGCGTCTACGTCATAGCTTGAGTAGGTCAAAACACGGGCTGCTCTGTTTTGTAGCTTTTGAACCTTATTCCGTATAGTTGGATCAGTAGATCGCTGGATCAGTAGATCGCTGGATCCTTAGATCTCTGGATCGCTAGATCGCTGGATCGATAGATCGGTGGATCAGCAGATCGCTGGATCGCTGGATCCCTGGATCGTTGGATCGCTGGATCGATAGATCGGTGGATCAGTACATCGCTGGATCAGTAGATCGGTGGATCAGTAGATCGCTGGATCCTTAGATCTCTGGATCGCTAGATCGCTGGATCGATAGATCGGTGGATCAGTAGATCGCTGGATCCCTGGATCCCTCGATCGTTGGATCGCTGGATCGATAGATCTGTGAATCAGTACATCGCTGGATCAGTAGATCGGTGGATCAGTAGATCGCTGGATCCTTAGATCTCTGAATCGCTAGATCGCTGGATCGATAGATCGGTGGATCAGTAGATCGGTGGATCAGTAGATCGGTGGATCAGTAGATCGCTGGATCCTTAGATCTCTGGATCGCTAGATCGCTGGATCGATAGATCGGTGGATCAGTAGATCGCTGGATCAGTAGATCGCTGGATCCTTAGATCTCTGGATCGCTAGATCGCTGGATCGATAGATCGGTGGATCAGTAGATCGCTGGATCGCTGGATCCCTGGATCGTTGGATCGCTGGATCGATAGATCGGTGGATCAGTACATCGCTGGATCAGTAGATCGCTGGATCCTTAGATCTCTGGATCGCTGGATCGATAGATCGGTGGATCAGTAGATCGCTGGATCAGTAGATCGCTGGATCCTTAGATCTCTGGATCGCTAGATCGCTGGATCGATAGATCGGTGGATCAGTAGATCGCTGGATCGCTGGATCCCTGGATCGTTGGATCGCTGGATCGATAGATCGGTGGATCAGTACATCGCTGGATCAGTAGATCGGTGGATCAGTAGATCGCTGGATCCTTAGATCTCTGGATCGCTAGATCGCTGGATCGATAGATCGGTGGATCAGTACATCGCTGGATCAGTAGATCGCTGGATCCTTAGATCTCTGGATCGCTAGATCGCTGGATCGATAGATCGGTGGATCAGTAGATCGCTGGATCGCTGGATCCCTGGATCGTTGGATCGCTGGATCGATAGATCGGTGGATCAGTACATCGCTGGATCAGTAGATCGCTGGATCAGTAGATCGCTGGATCCTTAGATCTCTGGATCGGTGGATCTATTCTTCTCGGATAAGGATGATAAAGCGTAGGCCCCGTTTCACAAGCCCTTGCACATGTAATAATTAAATCTGTAGGACGCTAAAGACCCCATACACTCTTCGTAAAGGGTAAGGACACGTAGTGCCCGGTGTAGTGTTCTATCTCACTTTCACCCTCATGTATGGGGGCATCATTACTCATTCCTTCATTACTTATAAACTGCACCTTAAGCAGTCTGGCAAAGTCCCCAACCAGTGTTGTAAATTATCCATAAAAAGCCCTGAGGGGAGTAGATAATAAGATACTTACAATTACAATTACAACCCACTTTTCCCTCCTTAAAATCATGCATTCTCTCCACAATCCTACTTGTTCTCTTTCGCTCTCTAAGTTTTGTTTATATATGGCGGTAAAATGCAAGTTGCATTTCATCTTAAGGTGGCTCGACTGGATATTTTTGGGGGGATACCTCCCAAGTTTGAGCATTAATAACGTCGCCATGAGTACAGATATGGAAAAAAGATTACCACAACTGTATTATATAAAGATGAAAATTTCTTATGATCTGTGTTTTATTGCAATCGGAGTCGCCATGGCAACGTAACGACGCCATTATGTTTTTTATTTATCTTTGTGTTTCTCTGTACCAGGAGGTTTTTTAGAAAATCGCTTAAGGGAGCTTGTACCTGCCATAATTGCCTCAATTATGGCAAAGCTTGAACAAATTCTATGAGAGCGTTTTCGAAATATTTTGAAACAAAGTTTTAAGCATCAAAAAAACAGTGAAATAGCATGCTGTCCACACAATTAGCTAATTTTTTGAGAAAATGATAAGCTTTTGAAACGCGGCGTCATCTCATAGTAGTTTGATTCCATTGAAAACCTCCTACAAAAAATGAGGGGAATTGCTCTAGGCGATCGTGAGTAAGAAGGGTTTTATTAACTTGCATTCAGCTGCTTTTGTTACAGTTTTTGCACGTAATTTGGTCCATACCTATAAATTTCGCATTTTTCAAAAAACTGCTCGATAAATTTTTTTATAAATTTGAAAATCCCCAGATCAATTGTCAGTAAATATACCCTGCAAGTTTCAAGAACATTGAAAACTGGGAAGGCTTTTAAATAGAGGCTCAAATATAACCAATTTTTCCCCCAGATTTTGTGTTTACAAGTGAGCGTCCACATTATTCACTGGCATTGTTTTCAAGTTTCATATGCACGTGCAAATTTAGCAAAAAGATAGAATTTGCATCAAAAAGGGCCCTCGGTTAAATCTCTGGAATATGCTAATAACTGGGTAAAGAAATTAGTGATATATTATAACATCACAGCAACTCTTTGTAAGAGTTTCTGTGATGTTATAACCCGAGTAAGATAAGTAAGTGTTGCATCCTACAAGATAAGCCGTGACGTTCACCGTCTCAGCCCTCACTGTTATCTGTGACACAAGCCAATTATTAGCATATTCGGGATATTTCTTCCGAAAGTAATCGAGAGTTCTTTTTGATGCAAATTTACTACTTTTTGCTAAATGTGCACGTGCATATGAAACTTGAAAACAATGCCAGTGAATAATGAGGACGCTCGCTTGTAAACACAAAATCTGGAGGAAGAATTGGTCATCTTTGAGGTCCTATTTGAAAGCCTTCCCTGTTTTCAATGTTCTTGAAACTTGCAGGGTATATTTATTGACAATTGATCTTGGGATTGTCAAATTTAGAAAAAAATTTATCGAGCAGTTTTTTGAAAAATGCGAAATTTGTAGGCGTGGACCAAATTACGTGCAAAAGCTGTAACAAAAGCAGCTGAATGCAAGTTAATAAAATTCTTCTTACTCGCGATCGCCCAGAGCAATTCCCCTCATTTTTTGTAGGAAGTTTTCAATGGAATCAAACTACTATGAGATGAAGCCGCTTTTCCAAAGCTTATCATTTTCTCAAAAAATTAGCTAATTGTGTGGATAGCATGCTATTTCGCTGTTTTTATGATGCTTAAAACTTCGTTTCAAAATATTTCGAAAACGCTCTCATAGAATTTGTTCAAACTTTGCAATGATTGAGGCAATTATGGCAGGTACATACTCCCTTAAGCGATTTATCAAAAAACCTCCTGGTACAGAGAAACACAAAGACAAATAAAAAACATAATGGCGTCGTTACGTTGCCATGGCGACTCAGATTGCGATAAAACCCAGATCATAAGAAATTTTCATCTTTATATAATACAGTTGTGGTAATCTTTTTTCCCTATCTTTACTCATGGCGACGTAGTCAATGCTCAAACTTGGGAGGTATCCCCCCAAAAAAATCCAGTCAAGCCACCTTAAAAAAAACGAAAAACGGCAAATCTTAGAGAGCAAATCATATGACCGCGCAGAAAAAAAATTAACTGGCAAGGGTCCTCAGGGTGTTTTGTGTCCCACTAGGAGACGGGGTGGATTTTTGGCCAAACACTCCGTCTTAGAAAGATAGCGGACAGCTTGTGTTCTAAAATACGATGGCTTTTGGTCTTTTAGATCTTTTGAGGTATTGTTTTTTTAATGATTACCATTTTTTGTTGTTTAGGGATTGGTGCATCTCCAGGCAGCTTTGGTGGGGCCATCGGATCCCAGCGTACTTTGTAACCGTGGACGATCCTAGTGTACCACCAGGCGAGGTGAGAAAATTTCTTTTGTGTAAATTCCTGCCGTTACTTAAACAGGATGGGTGTGTAATTGCAATTTCATAATAGTCTACACTTTCAGCACTAAGTCAGCACTGTTTGAGTTGATCAGACAAGAATGCACAGTGTGCGAGTTTTGATTAACACTGCAGACTCGATAGACTCAACTAAAATTAGGGACTGTTCGCTGTCGTAGCATTAAGTGGCCTCTCATAGTTTCTTTTAAACCAGTTGACGGTGTTTATACATGTTTGACTAAACGACAATAAAGACTAAGTTAAAAACCTAACAGTTGTCTTTTTCAGGACACGGATGGCAAATACTGGATCAGGTAGGAACCTGTTACTCTTATGTAGCCAAGGTGGTTTTTATTTCTGTTTCTTAACAATATACAAGAATGCGCATGTGGAAATGATTTGTATTTTTTTTATGGCAGTGGGAGAACAGAAGAAGAAGTGCTAAAGAAAGCATCAGAAAGGTTCAATGTGGCACCAGAGAAGATCACTTTGAAACAAGGTGAATTATCGAGCTATGCAGAAGTTAGACTTTTTTTGAAGCGTTTGCCGACTGCATAGAAATTATGGCCTTACTCGAAATTTCGCCACTTCTTGAGAATAAAACAGATCACGTGCTTGCCAGCTGACGTCACAGCATGCGCAGTGACGACCAGGGGTACTTACCATTTACATGGGCAATCCAGAAATCCCGGATGGAAAATCAACTGTTTCGCGCCATTCCGTTTTTGTTTATGCACGAAATTTCCACCCGGATGATTCGTGTAAATGGCGTGTAAATGGTACATGTGAGCACCCCTGGCCGCGATACCGTAAAATTCCGAAAATTAGCCCCGGGGCTTATATTTTTCAAAGGCCCTTTTTGAGGGGCTTTTATTCGGAGGGAAATTTGCGTTTCAAAATCGATTGGGCTACCCGTATAGTTGGAAGTAAATTTACCATTTTTACTTTGTATTTGAGGGGAATTTTCCAACTACAAGCCCCCGGGGGGCTTATATTTGGGGGGGGGGGGGGCGATTTAATGGAGGGTTTTTTGCGTTACCGTATTGGGAGGCTTATACATGGAGGGCTTATTTTCGGAATTTTACGGTATTTCCACGGGCGAAAAAAACAGCAATTCTTACCACTGTTGGTTTCATATGATCGTTGGACGAGTAGAAATGTCATCAAACGGCGGATTATTTTAGAGCACCTGAGGCATGTTTTTTTTTTAAAAGTTAAGATTGTTATGTTGCAGATGATGACGTACTGGACACGTGGTTCTCCTCAGGCCTGTTCCCCTTCTCCATATTTGGTTGGCCGGAAGAGGTAAGTTGTTTTTTTGTCTTTTGCAGTTTGAGCGTGTCTGGGAGATGTTTTCGTCATGTTGCTCTGTTGGTGTGGTACAAGACGCTATTTTCTAGGAACTCATTTCTGCCATAAACCTCTATACCGCCCAAAGCACGTGTGACGATAGCCTCGAAGTGTTTTTAAAACTTGTGGCTGTTGACCATATAAAAGTTGTTTTTAATTTACTATCGCAAGTACATGTAGAACTAGCAACTTTCATAATCACAATAGACACAGACAAATAAATAGGCCAATCACTATTCGAATTAAGTGAATGTAGTCGAAGTAAAGCGCGGGAAAACACACGCCTACAGATTTTCTCCTGATTGGTTAAGAAAAGGGCGTGAAATTTTAAGCGAATTGAAAAGCGCGGCAATGAACAGCTGCACCAATCATAAAACTGACAGCTCTTCCCAGTCTCGATCCCCCTTTTCAGACACGCCCAGACCTTTCGTTGAAAGACCGCACGTATTTGTCACACCAGCGCGAAAATGCGACCATTTTGCCGTCCATTTTCATGCTCTTGTTGACAAAAACGCACTTGTAGTCTTGCGTAGGTAGCATTTTTACGAGTCCAACTTCTTTTCAATATCTTAACATTTTGTAAAGAGCTCATTTTTGTCAGACTCTAAGCAACTGTTAATCCTTCATTTTTTTCCTTGCAGACTGACGATTACAAAGTCTTCTATCCAGGCACGCTGCTGGAGACTGGACACGACATCCTGTTTTTCTGGATCGCCCGGATGGTAAAGCTGGGACTCAAGCTCACTGGTCAGCTGCCATTCACTGAAGTGTTCCTACACGCAATGGTGCGAGATGCGCATGGCAGGAAAATGAGCAAGTCCCTTGGCAACGTCATCGATCCCATTGACGTCATCAAGGGTGTATCACTTGAAGTAGGTCATTGTGATTTTAGGACCGATGTTGTTTACTTGTTTACTTTTTATATCTATTACTTTGGAATCAGCTTACCTGTAGAATTTAATTTAACTCAAGGAAAATGTTACATGTACTGAGATCAGTGAAAAAAAAATAGCACTTTATTTGAGCTTCAATGTATTTAGTTCGAAAGTTGTAATTGGGGACACTATTTTACGTCTCCTACTGAAAACGAGACCGCCAGTTTACGTGGTCATCCGAGCCACGAGCGCGAAGGTCAAGCCGTTTGCAGCCGTTTTCAAGGTAGTACTTTCATTTCTCAGTTTTTTAAAGACACTTAGTTTTGGTCCGGCCCCTGGAATTAAACCCGTGCCCTCCGGCTCTGTAGCCAAGCACTCTACCGATTTAGACAATCTGCCACGGTTTTCAAAAACAGTTCCCTAGGGGTCTTTTAGATCCAGTCTTTGTCCAGTGCAGTTCTTTTTTCTTCAACAGATCTGATCTTTCGATCTTTCATAACCATTGTTGGCTTTTGTCTTCAGGACCTTCACCGCCAGCTTGAAAACAGCAACTTGGATCCAAGAGAGATTGAACGCGCTAGAAAAGGCCAGGTTAGTGTAAAAAAGTTTCTAGCTGTTACGTTCTTTCATTTCAAAGAAACCTTTTTCCTTGAGGTTAACTTCAATGGTTATTAAGGACAAATAATTGACGAAACGTAACAAAATGGACCGGACTGCTGTGATGCAGACCCTTTAAGCCAACAAAAATGAGTAGCTGTAGTTCTAAGGGAACCACATTAGTTTAAAGAAAAAGTTGTTGTGATGTGGTTGTTTCGAAATTTGTTCATCGGTGCATGGAATTTTTTTTTTATCACAGAAAGAAGATTATCCTGAAGGAATTCCCGAGTGCGGTACTGATGCGCTTCGGTTTGCACTCTGTGCTTACACGGCACAAGGTTAGTCGCTAATAGGGATCAGTGTCTTATTTTTCTTTATAGTATCACCGCTTAATTAAACGTAAAAGTGATAAGAATAAAAGAAATTATCATCAGAATAATCTGCTAAAAATGTCTTGATCATTTAACAAAATAACCTTGATACCTTGTGAAATGAGTGGTAACAATGGAGAGATCGTGTTGTTTTAGACAAGTTTCTGGAGGTATTTCTGCTGTTTCTGTGTTTGGCGGAGAAATTAATGCTGTGCCTCGTTTCCAAGCAATGGAACTCATTCTCGACCTCAGAGCTCACGCTTTTGACTTAATTCGCGCGTGAGCTCTGGGGTCAAGAATGTAGCTACGCTGCGTTAAACGCTGCGTCGGCCTTGATTGGATTGTTTGGTTTTGTGAGATTTGCCGGAGTGGTTACGTTTGTTTCGTTTCCGCCACAGTCACTGTAAACGACTCTTAAGTGAATTGGCTGTAAAAAAGGAAAAAAGAGAATATGCACAGCAACTAATTCAAAAGAAATTGGCTCGGTCTTGGACTAGAAGTCATTAGTTATGGATAAGGCTTGTAGCCAAAATGATTCGCCATTGAACTAGAATCTACGGTTATGTATCAAGTTCTTACAAGTTTGGGGAGCCAGGATGGCGCAGTGCTTAGAGCACTCACCTCTCACCAACATGGCTTAGGCTCTAGTCCCGGCGTCGACGCCACATTAGTTGAGTTGAGTTTGTTGTTGGTTCTCTCCTTTGCTCTGAGAAGTTTTTCTCCGGATACTCCGGTTTTCCTCTCTCCTCAAAAACCAACACTTCTAAATTCCAACTCGATCTGAAACGCACGGACACGTTTAAACGAGTTCTTAACTGCTTCGTGGCTAAATAATTTACTTATTACTTACTTAATTAAGCAATTATGTAGAATTCAGTTCTTGTTTAAATCATTGTTTTATTGCTTTACTTAACAGGACGAGACATCAATCTTGACGTTCTTCGCGTACAAGGTTATCGTCATTTCTGCAACAAACTGTGGAACGCCACTAAGTTCGCGCTCGGTAGCCTGGGAACTGACTTCAAACCAAACGACAAACCAGAGGTAAAGTATCCGCAAATACTAGGAAAGAAACGTTTTATTTGGCTTACAGTCTCAGATACTTTTACGCATTTTATTTTTTAGTAATTCTTTCCAAAGTCATATGTCCGTTACCCAATCAACGCTCATTTATTAACCAGGCAGCTTGGCCGATCGGGCAGAACGCTGGACTTGCAATTCGAAGGCCCCGAGTTCAAATCCTAAGCGTTAGGCCAGTTTGGATTCTTAACCCTGTCAAGTTTGATTTGAATTATTTGTTTCAGGTATTTTATTTTATGTGAAAGATACTGTTCCGACATCCTTTTCGAAATAATTTTTTTAAAAACCACCCATTACGTTGCTATTTGCTTAGAATTTAATTGTTAGCGGATATTCCAACGTCGACACTTATTTAGTATTTGTTAGTGCGAAAGATATTTTTCCTTTCCAGTCGACAACTTTTGCTCAACTTTGCTTTGTTCTTTTTACATAGCTGATCGGCAATGAGACTCTTGAAGACCGCTGGATTTTGAGCCGGTTATCTGATGCAGAGAAAACAGCCAATGAAGGCTTCAAGAATTATGACTTCCCATCAGCCACCACGGCCATTTATAACTTTTGGCTATACGAGCTGTGTGATGTTTATTTGGTAAGAGAAAAATTACTTCGGGTAATGCATCACAACACCCAAACTGAAACGAAAGGTATACCCATTACGCCATAATTCATACTATATGAAGTATTTATAACGCCTTGGCCCGTTATTGAATATTGGCGATGTGCATAATTATTGCATGATTTATGCAATAGTTATGTTTGCTCACTACAAAAACGAAACTTGCTATTTATATCTGCCTCCATGGACATCCATTAAACTGGACGCTGACTAGAAACGGCAGTAACAACAACAACAAAAAACAGAACAAAACAAAACAATGGCAAAGACTGGAGAAATCTTCGAAAGGCAACCATTTGCAGAATCAAAATTTTGGTCGTATTCCTCGATAAAAGGTTTATTGTCAAAAATAGCCTTTACCTGACCAATGGTTTCACTTAGCCGCAGAGTCAGTTGTAGATTTTATCGTTTATAATTGCTTTTTCTTTTGACATTTTTCCTGCAGAACTATCACCCTTTTCCAAGATGTTAATGTAAAGAGTTTTGATGTTTTTTTCCTGCAGGAGTACCTGAAGCCAGTTCTACAAAATGGCAACGAAGGGGCAATTTACACGGCGCGCAACACACTGTATCCTTTTAGCAATCATAACTCGGTAGCCACGCCACTTGTAACCAGCGAGTTGCGTTGGTTACCTTTTTGCTAAAATGTTCAAGCTAATTTGTTTCGTTTTATGTTCTCGACTCAATCGTATCATTAGGTTTACTTCAGTGTGACAAGTCTATGATTTTCTTAACACTTGCAAGCTACACTTGTTTGGAGAATGGGTTGATTCTTCTCAGTCCCTTCATGCCGTTCGTGACGGAGGAACTCTATCAACGGTTACCGCGCAGGCGTGATGAAGCACCCCCAAGTATATGTGTCACACCCTATCCAGAGGGGGTAAGTGATAGTTTGAGGGAGGGGAGATCGAGAAAACTGGGCTTTCAAGAGAGAAATAGGTCCTTATTACAGTGATGAGGAATACGTTTATTGACCACTCCAGAAATACCATATCATACCTTAAATGCTCTTTGTTTGTCACCCCAAAATTTTGCATAAGCATTGTCTTCAGTTTCTCTTGGGAGTTAAAATGGCCCCAAGAGAAACTGAACACAATGCTTATGCAAAATTTTGGGGTGACAAACAAAGAGCATTATGGTATGTTACGGTATTTTCTGGAGTGGTCAATTGAACGGTAAACGCTAGTTTCCATATCTCAAACCGCCCTTGGATACCTTGTGATGCCTACACAAAGTAATTACATTTATGTATACATATATGAGTGAGCCCTGACTATAGTGATTAGGGTTAAGCACTAACAATACTGATTAGGGTTAAGCACTGACTATACTGATTAGAGTTAAGCACTTAGAATAGTGATTAGGGTTAACGGGTAGCTTTATTTAGGGTTAGGGTTTTCGCTACAGTAGTTAAATTACTCCATCTCCCTGCAGCGAGTCCGCGGTTGTCTAGTGGTTAGGGCATAAGGTCACGGATTTAGTACTCCGGGATCGACTCCTGCTCGTAACTCGAATTTTTTTTTCTTTAAAATTGAAGAGACTTGCACTTTGACGACATTTGTTGAGCAGAAACTAAGTCTCTGAGTTGAGAAACTTAGAAATTTCATGTAAGTGTAAGTGAAAAGGGAGAGGGCGGTTTGAGATATGGAAACAAGTGCTTACCCAATTGAACAGTCTTAACTCTTGAAGTCGCAGGAATGACCAACATCAACCAAAATCAATACATCATTCAGGAAAAAGGTCATGAGAGTTCATAAAACAATCACCAAGGGGAAAATTGCTCTGATTTTTTTTTTTTTTTAATCAAATTCTCTTATTTAATTCTTTAGCGAGATGTATATAGAACAGGCTGGAGAATTGTATGCGGATTTTTGGGCTTAAAGTGTTGAAAGTGTTCCTACCTCTTCTGTGCATCGCGAAGTTGTTATTAGAAACGTGTTCCTGACTATATTTTGCTCCCTTTTTAGCTCCCTTGGAAAGACAGTGCTATTGAAGATGAAATGAGCTTGGTACAGACCATTGTAAAAACAATCCGCTCCATTCGTCAGGAATATAACTTAACAAAAGCCAAACCTGAAGGTATTACCTCAGTCGGTTTCGTTTACATATTGTGCGTCCCTTTGGAAAGATCTGGGTCAGAAGATCACCCGGATCGTGATGCATCTAAGGGCAAAACGGGCAAGGATTCATCGGTTCCTTAGATGCATCATGATCGCAGTGATCTCGGATCACTGATCCTGATCCGAACCATCCCAAAGATATGCGCCCGTAGAGAAACATGAACAGTTACCGGTGACTACAGCAAGGATAGCGTCAAGAATTAGAAATAATAGTTTCAGTGAGCAAAAAACAACTAGTGTGAACGTGGCTCACGTTATTTTGAACATTTCTTTACTGTCCCCTGTTGCGAGTTCCCTTTTTGAACTTAAATGCTGGTGGTCCGTAGCAGCACAACTCCTCGAAAAAACGTGCTTAAATTTCGGATAAATTCTACAATTTAGGCGAGCTAGAATAATTGTCATGAAGTTTGACGCAACGCGAACTCAGTTTATTACTTACGTTCATCTACTTAGTCGCCGTGGTTTCTTCCTTAAACTCTCTTGCTGTAAACAGATTAAGTTCAGCCTTTGTTCTTTTTCTACAGTGTATGTGGTATTTTCTGAACAGTCTTTGGCAGAGGTCGTCACCAAATATGCAGACACTGCCTGTACTCTGAGCTCCAGTGAAAGGTAACTTACTTTCTATCGGACAGAATAGAAGCAAACTGACCTGAGTTAATTTTAGCGCAGACTTCTGGGATCGTTCCTGGGGATGCGCCGGTCAGCTATTGGCTCTTTTTTTTTCTTGTCCCCAGTAACTGTAACAGTCCCAGAAATCTTCGGTCAGCACTTTTTAACATCTGTCAAAAGGCCCTTGGACACCTTATGAAGTTTACACAATGTAGTATTCGTTATCGTTTTGGATTAGCCGGTCAAGCACTGCGTTTTACAGATTAGGGTTAAGAACTACCTTTACTGATTAGGGTTAAGCACTTCCTTTACTGATTAGGGTTAAGCACTGTTTCGAAACTGGTTAGGTTCCTTTTTTGGGTTGGGGTTGATGCTATGTGTACTTTAGTCTACCTTGTGTAAACTTCATAAGGTGTCTAAGGGCCTTTCGACGGATGTTAACGAGTGCTGACCGAAATCTTCACGGAAGTTAACTCAGCCCATTATATCTCGTTTCTTATATGATGAATGGGAGCAATTCCCCCTTGTCAAATCTGAATTCTGCTATTTGATGAAAGCAAACCCTATTAATTGTCAACCTTGACAGGATCCATGTTGTATGTGAGGAGAAACCGCCACAAGGATGCGCCGTGGCCACTGTCTCTGACAAGTGCGAAGTGCACGTCCTTCTCAAGGTAACCTCATAAATTTCAGTACTATTTATTATACAGGTACATTGGCATTAGGAAACTTTTGTGTAACTTTAGTTTTGGGTAAATGTCATTCCAGCAGTTTTATTTAATGGGCTAAACTTAGAAGGAAGTTGAAAGCATAAGAAGAGATAATCTCGCGAGCTGTGAGGTCTAAAGAAAACTAGTTCAAAGATAGAGTGTTGGCAAAATGTTAACTGGTGGTAACAGAGTACCGCTGACCAATGCAGCTGGAGTGAGAGTGATGTGTTGTATTATTCAGGGACTTGTGGATGTAACTAAGGAAATGACAAAGTTGGAAGGCAAGAAGGAAAAACTAAACGGCCAGCTTGCAAAACTGCGAGAAGCAATGGAAATACCCGACTACGAAACAAAGGTACCAGACAGGGTTCTCATAATGCTTTCAGTTAAGCACTCAATGCAAAAACATGATATAAATCCAACACATGAACGCCCGCGGTTAGTGTAATAGGCCCTTTCTAGCCTGAGAAAACAGCCGACATTTCATCACGCCACCACTGGTTTCCCCGCGAAATGAAGCCTGGGAAACCAATAGAGACGGCTAGGGCCTTTGCAGAATTTGGTCACGTGCTTGGATACCACTTAGCAACAGCTTGCTCGATGGCAAGCCGTGCAAGTGTTCATTCAAATCACAAATCTTTGAGTACACGACAACCTTGTCATAAAACGCTAACGTTTGTCTGTTTTTTTAGGTTCCAGAAAATGTTCAGCAACAGAACAACGAAAAGGTATTTATCATTCTATTTTATTTTCCTAATCATTTTCTAAATAAAAGGCCCTTTTCGCAGCCAATATGTTTACTCGTGAAATCCGAGCGAATTAAAACAGACGGGGCGGGTTGATGGATCAAGGGAGGGTCTTAGTCCGAAATGTCATCCATCTCCATTCTCTAACCCGTGGGGATTTCTCTGGGGGTTGGAGAGACGGATGACGTGTCACAAGGGAAAGCATCTGGCTGCTTGTCGTCAACAAAAAGTTTCTGGGAAATCCGGTTGGCAAGTAAATGGAACTCAACCTTTTGGGTCTTTCCAGTGGAAAAGTTCCGAAAAAAATGGATGTCGGAAAAGGTAATCCTGTTCTCCCGGCGGGAATGTTCCAAACGAAAGTAGGCCATTTCTGAGTTGCTCCAAGCCTCTGTTTTCGAAGCGAGGCTATGTGCAAAGCCATTTATAGGAACATGATTTCTTAATCTCATGCAAATAGAACTGAGATGAAAGGTTTTGCACTTAGCCTCGTTTTGAAAGTTAGAGCTTTGGAACTCGGAATTGGCCTACTACTTCAGTGGTCGAATTTGTACTAGAGGCGAATTATCGGTCATCGACGGATAATCCTTCTAGACGAATAGTTCGTCTCTGGTCTAAGTTCGGCCAATGGTACAATCTCAGGCCTTCGCGGCCACTTTTTTGGTAAATGGGACTGATTCGTCCAAATGATGAAAACAAGTGCCGAACGGAATTATATTAGTGCTTGTTTAAATTACCATTTAATTACTTCCTCTTTCATTTTCAGCTAAAACAATTGGAGACAGAACTTGCAAAGATCGAGAAGGCGTTAACTTCATTTAAAATGGCAGAATAAAGAGATTAATCAATAATTCAATTATCAGCGAATGAAATTATAAGTTGAAGTAAGTTGGTCTTACTGTTTACTTGCTTTATACCCTGACAATATGGCGACGGCAGGAATGAGCGCTGCCATATTGGAAAACGAAACCCTGGGGACAAGGTTGCCACGAATTGGATGACTGTGAACCGTCCAGACCAATACAAATTATGTAGTTTATTATGGTTCTTTTTTAGAACCGACGTTTCTATAAGCAATAGGCAAAATATTTTTCGTTTATTTAATATTCTTTCAACTTAGCGCTGTTCATGCAAAAGACGTGCTTGAGAATGTAGGATGGAATTTGCATGTCGGGTATTTTATTGTTCAATAAACCTTCTGAAAATGGTTCGTCTGTTGATGTCTATTATTAATTACTCGCCTGTTGATGTCTGTCACGTTTAACCTCCTATATACATTTGTTTACATCTAGAAAAAATGAGTAACGTATCGAAAGAAAAATATTGAATCACATACATTTCGCACCTGAAAATCATTCCAAGCAAAATAACACACACGCAGCTCGAAGTAGAACATGAATAGGTTTGCACTCGCTTCGAAATTTCGACGCGATGAGATATCTTGCGTCTGGACCTCAAGTGAAGATTTGGTTTTAAGGTGACGATCTGCTTTTGTGTCCTAGCCAGGGGGGAGGGGTACTCCCTATAATAGTCTAAATTGGGAGGCTACGCCCGAAAGGGTAAGGATTTCACTTGTGAAGTAAATTAAAGTGTAGAGAAATCTGTTTTTGCGGTCGGTAAAAAGGCCCAAAAGGGCTGACTGAAGCATTTTATGGCTGTGAAAATGTCGAGAAAACGACATGGCTTTGAAGACAGTGCATTTACAGGAATTTTAATTCCTTTCTTAACCAATTAAGCGAAAGAGGAACCATTATTTTGTCAAAATGGTATTTAAAAGTGTAAGGGGTCAAACCGCACCTCGATCATACCTTGGGGCGGGACTCCCCGTATAAAACTCTTTTGAGTACCCCCCCCCCCCCCCCCCCCTGGTCCTAGCAGCCAGGCGTCACAGACAACAGATCTGTGACAAGTACATTACCTTGCGGGGCCAAAAACAAAATTGACAGTTATAAATCAACAGACTTTTCTTTACTGTACATTTTCCCGTAATGTTAACAAAGCACCTAAATACGTTAAGGCCTCAGATGCTACAAATATACTGACATGAATACTCCCAACCAAAATAACATTAACTAATTATAAATAGCAATTCTTCTCTTTTCTCGCGTTTTTTGTTTAGACTGACAGCCTAACGCAACTTACTAAATTACTTTTGGTTAATTCTCTGTGGAGTCTTCTTAAATTATCAACAACAATTTTACTCTTTTACTCTGGATTGTTTAGACTTTGGACTATCTACGATTCTTATACACCTTAGGCTGAGAGCAAGCTATCCGAGTCGGGGACAAGGGTGGGGAGAGCTTGCTTAATGGCTATGCTCACCGCACCTACATGTATACTCATCACACATCATCGGACTAACTTTACCAAATTTCTCCTACGGTTACAATGATACTTTTGGCTCTAGAAGGAGGGTACGAAATACACTGGAAGCAAGATGCCCCTCCCCCCCCCCCCCCCCCCACCCCACCAATCCACTCGCTACCTTTCCCCAACATTCTTAAACTGTAACGTGCACCTTAGCCTGGGAGCTACCTCTCCGGGGACGGGGATGGGGAGAAGACGTTCTTTTCCCACCTCTTCCTCCCCCCCCCCCCTCCTCCTTTGAGAGCCTACCCGTAGGCTAGGTCCTCCTCACCAATACCCCTCAAATATCACCTGATACAACTTCACCAAATTTCTCATAAGCTTGCAATACTTTTTGGTATAGAAAGACGAAAAAATACGCTGCGAGCAAGTTGCACCCGCCAGCTACCTTCACATAAGAGACGAGTAACGGTTTAATCCATTCGCCCCTGAACCGCCCGTGCGGATCCACGTCCTTTCTACCCCTCGTGACGTCATCAGTTTTTTAACGGTCAAGGCCAACTCTGTCTGCTAACTTGTGCAGAGTGAAGAGATCTTTCAAACCATACCAGAATGAGCACAATTCAGTCAAGGACACCGGAGAAAAAGGCCAAAAACCATGCAAGATTGACCTGTAAATCTCCATGAAAATCTTGTTCCATTGCCCACCTACCTTTCCTTTCACCTAATCCTAAGATCCTTAAAGTTTTCCTAAAAACTCTTCCCATCAAAATGAAGCCTACTAAATGCCCAGCAAGAGAAAAAAAAATGAGCAAGAAAAGCGAAAAAAGAGGGGAGTCGGAGAGAAAGGGAAAAGTAAAAGTCAAGACGGCTGTGTTACTTTTAAACCCGAAATTTTGCCTTCTGCGCATGCCCGAACTTTTGCATCTGGATCAGAAAGCCGTGAAGTGTACGACCGGTAAACGAGTTTGTGATAAGTTTCAGCTCTTTGTAGCATGACGGTGACCAGAAAACCACTCGACTAGCTTCCAAACGCGTTTTTCGGCAAAATCTCCAGGAGCGAATGGGTTAACATCGATTAAAAATGACGTGTTCACATTCTACCACGTCTCAAAAGAAAAATAAGAGACTGATCTCAGTCTACGTCAAATGCAAACTTTTAAAACATCATAGAGGGAATAGAGGGGGCGTTTATTAGACAATAGGAGTTTATTTGATATATTGGGGCGTCTTTATTCCAGTAAAAAATCATTATTCCGTTCGAAAAAATCTACTAATTCCGGACAAAGGAAATCGTTATTTCATTATATCCCTTCCCCATAAAAGGGCATTATTCCAAAATTTCTGTTATTCTTTTTTTATTCTATTATTCGTCTTAAGCCACTGAGATCTGTATACAGTTATGTGTAGTGAAACTCCCATGTTGCGAAACCCGGGTATAACGAATCTCATCTCTGCTTTGCCCACGTTTTAAGTCAAATGTGTGAAAGAGAACGAAGATTGTTAAAACATTTTTTTCTGTCTTTTGGGAATTCGGGGTTCCTCGCTCTGTGGTCAAAACCTGGGCTCTCCACATACAGTGAGAGGTCTAAAAGCGTGATGCAATTTCCGTGGGGATAGAGAACGCCTGGTTACTAGCCCGAGACTTTCGCTTTCTACTTCCGAAAAACTTCCGTTTACCGATTCGTCTCTCGAAGTGGAGCGTAACTCGATTTGAGGAAGGATGTCGTGGCTAGTGGGGTTTTTCGCTGGTCTATATTCGACAGATCGACCAGATGGTCAGCCAAGCCAGCCTCCAACTCGAGTTGGTGAAGAGACCGCGGTAGTCCCAAGAATCGTCAAGCCATATGAAGTTCTTCAGGTGGGCCAAAATGCATCAAGAAGGGAAATTAAAGCAG
>JBBMOI010000003.1:43042500-43112500 GCA_038088405.1 Porites divaricata
AAAGGAGGCAGAATTTATGAGCAGTTACGAAAGATGGGAGTGTCAGTGGACTGGGACCGAGCTTGTTTCACCATGGATCCCGTAAGTAAAATAAAATGCCACTTCCGTTTTCCCTCAAGTCTCATTTTGAAAACGAGGAAAAGTGCTAACTCTTTTGATTCGAAATTAATTTTCTTTTCTCATTCCAGTAAAGCTCATTATAACTTAAAAGGTGTTCTAGTTGGTCTCATTTTGAAAATATTGCTGTAAACTGTGGAAATGAGTACCGTGGTATTTTTTGCTGGCAATATTTCATTTTTAACACTGGTTTCATTGTTCTGTTTGATTCATTGAATTGAATGCATTGTTGTAATTGCCCAAACAGTTTTTTTACTTTTTTGCATTTGGTTAAAGCAGAGAGAAGCTTTTGAGTCTAAGTGATCCCTAAGTATTTTCTATTGTGAACTCTTTGCAGAAATTAAGCCGAGCAGTGAAGGAAGCATTTGTCAGACTTCATAATGAAGGGCTTATCTACAGAAGCAGAAGACTGGTCAACTGGTCTTGCACTCTGAACTCTGCCATCTCTGATATTGAGGTAAGTATAAATACTGTTCCTTGTACTGAGCTGTGCTCCTTTCTGCAATTAAAGGGTCAATGTTGTGTGGAATTGGGCCTCAAGTGACTCCTGATTTAATATCAAATTCCCCTCATGATTAACAAGAATATATATCATGGCAAATTGCAAGGAGAGTCAAGCAGTGTATTAACTCACCTGGAACGTACGTCCAGGGACCGCTTAAATTGTTGTCTTATTTGATGGATGTTAGGAGGAGGGTCTGCAGCCGAATATGACAGGATAATATCTGCCCGCTGTTTTGAATAGGTTGACAAGAAGGATTTATATGGGAGGACATTGTTACCTGTTCCAGGTTATGAACACAAAATAGAATTTGGCGTCTTAGTGCACTTTGCCTACCCAGTGGAAGATGCAGGTAAAACAACACTGTTTAAAATTCACCTTGTCCGAGTTCGCCTTGTTAATCTGACCTAATACTATACCCTGCCGAGTGGTGCTACGGTTGAAGAACTTTTTCCTTTAACCAACTATAGTCTCAATGTAGTTAGCACCTGGGCTTTTATTAAGGATACTAGTTATTGTCGGTAGCATGAGACTAGACCGTTATTTCTGCGTGGTTATCCGAGCCACACGAAGGTTCAGCTGTTTAAAGGGCAAAAGCAATACCTTCAATTCTGTTACTATTTACGACTTTTAGCCTGAGCATAGCTCTCAACGTGTGGTCGAACTTGAAATGAGCTCAACGTTGTGGATGAAGAACTTTCTACGGGATCAAAACTACCATAAACCATTTTAACTTCCTTTACTACTGTAAATTCTTGTACTGAGATTTAAATTTGCTTCTTTAACAAATAATTGTTTTCTTACCTTGGTATATTTCAGATGAAAAGCTGATAGTTGCCACTACACGTGTGGAGACCATGTTAGGTGATACAGCAACTGCTGTTCATCCAAATGATGATAGATACAAAGAAAGTAATCTCTCGTTGCACATTCATCTGTTTGCTAGTTTAAAACTGCAAAAGAGTTTTTTCAACTGAACACCGCGGTAGCGAAATGTGACTTTTAAAGTGAATTCAAGTACCCTTAAACTTTATCGCGATTGATCCAACTCGCTAAATTTGTCAGGTATTCAGAAAAAGAAAGAAAAATTCTTCGTTGTATGTTTACGACCTCTATAAAACTTTGCATCACATATCACGCCTTAGTCATACAGTGACGTCTAAGAAATGTACCAAAAAGTATGATGCACTTGCAGAGCTGTTGTTTTGCTCATCGAATCTTTTTTTGTCGTCAAAGTCGCTGTCGTCGCCTTGGTGGTCGTGTTTGCTTAAGGTCCCTCTAAGCCCCTTCGACGGCGTTGTCAAGAAAACGTCGTCTAAGGGGGTGTTTACATTAGAAAACTCGCACCGGCGCGAGTTTCATACCGCGATGACTTTTTGATTTCGTATCGCGTTTACATGATGACTGGGTCATTTCACATCTCGTTTTTTGAAGGTACACTTCATGTTGATAAAATAAATGTGATTCAAAATCGCGAACATTACGCATGCGCTACCCGTTCCAGTCTACCGGCAGACCGATTTCACACCGAAACGCGTGGTCGTTTCGTGTTTACATGATACCGTTGCGAAATCTCGCACCGGAGCGAAATCTCGCCCCGGTGCGACAACCGGAGTGAACTCACGCCGGGGCGACTCGCGCCGGCATGACATTTTGTGGTGGTATCATGTAAACAAATGTAGAGCCATGAGAGGGAACCGGAGTGAACTCGCCGGCCCCTAACAAGAACAGCAACAAAACAGTTAATTGGGAATTGCCTTACGTCGCAACTCAAGCGCGTCTCCCGATGGGACCAGAACGTGTCACGTGCCGTGTGCCAAAACTTCAAGACTCCCTAGGGCGGGCACGACTCACGTCCAGGGCAAACAGAACTCACTCGCACGTGATCAGGTCGTGTACTTTGAAATCGCGGGAAATCGTAAGTGCTTGACGTCAGCATTCATATTATACACACTGTTTTCTATATACTTTATAATGTTTATGGTGCACCGTAATAAATTACCAGACTTTCCTTTACTGTACATTTTCCCTTAATTTTAACAGAGCACGTAAATACGTTAAGGCCTCAGATGCTATAAATATATTGACATGAATACTCCCAACCAAAATAACATTAACTAATTATAAATAGCAATTCTTCTCTTTTCTCGCGTTTTTTGTTTAGACTGACAGCCTAACGCAACTTACTAAAATTACTTTTGGTTAAATCCCTGTGGAGTCTTCTTAAATTATCAGCAACAATTTTACTCTGGATTGTTTAGACTCTGGACTATCTACGATTCTTATACACCTTAGGCTGAGAGCAAGCTATCCGAGTCGGGGACAAGGGTGGGGAGAGCTTGCTTAATGCTATGCTCACCGCACCTATACCCATCACACATCATCGGACTAACTTTACCAAATTTCTCCTACGGTTACAATGATACTTTTGGCTCTAGAAGGAGGGTACGAAATCCACTGGAAGCAAGATGCCCCCCTCCCCCCCCCCCCCCCCCCACTCCACCCCACCAATCCACTCGCTACCTTTCCCAACATTCTTAAACTGTAACGTCCACTTTAGCCTGGGAGCTACCTCTCCGGGGACGGGGATGGGGAGAAGACGTTCTTTTCCCACCTCCTCCTTCCCCCCTCCCCCCTTGAGAGCTTACCCGTAGGCTAGGTCCTCCTCACCTATACCCCTCAAATATCCCCTGATACACCTTCACCAAATTTCTCATACGCTTGCAATACTTTTGGGTATAGAAAGATGAAAAAATACACTGCAAGCAAGTTGCGCCCGCCCGCTACCTTCACATAAAAGACGATTAACGGTTTTACAGGTGCGGTAAAACGCACAACGGACAACGCGAAATATGCTGCAAAACTAGTTGACTATGGCTGATGCGCGTTTTACTACCCACGAAAAAAAGCCTTGCAACCTTATTTGTTGCAAGACAGGTTCGAATGCGGGTGGTAAAACGTGCAACATCTCTATTTAACTCGTTTTGCAGCAAAACCATGCAGTTGCACGTTTTTTGTGGCCCGTTTTACTGTAGCTTAGCCCCAAGTGAAGTACAAACATGACGCGTGCTCGTTTGCCCAGCTATATACAAGGGCAGCTAGTGTCTGCTCACCCCACGAAAAAATTTTGTATCGCTCAAACCATAAACAGTAAAGAGCCAAAATCAGCACTTAAAAAGCTGTTCCCTTTTTTTCGGCTTCTTAGGTAGAAAGTCCTAGAGATCCTCGGAAGTCACAAAAGTTAGGCGTGCCTAAGAAAAAGAGAAAGATAAGATAAATTTAAAACTGAACACCTTCATGTATTTTCTAGAGGAGCGAAAAATATAGGCATGACAGAGAAATATCCTACGCCTACTGAGAAGTGCCTTCCTGTCGTGCTATTTACCGTAGTGTAAAAGGAGGTGCTAACAACAAAAATATTTCTACAAATGAATCGAGGGTGAAGCCAAACTAAAAGTGTTATCACAGGCACACTAAGAACTCCAACACTGGAACTCTGTTATGCCCAGTTTAAGCTTGTCAATCCGACGTAAGGTGTTGATGCAAAGACGTTTTGAGCGGAAGTAGATTTAAGAGTAGATTAAGACTGTAAGTAGATTATAACACTTCCGGTTGACGTACGTCGCTCAGAAACGCGTTTGCTAAAGTTCCCTATTATGTCAATCTAACTTCCGAGTCTGTGGACGAAATCCTTTGGTGTTACCATTAAACTGAAACCTCTTCAACAATACTTTAGTGTGGTGCCATGTGTTTCTAACCATGTTACAATATAAAGTTTTCCATTTGGCACTTCTGGGTTGGTTTGAGGGGGGGGGGGGGGGGGGTTAAAGGTCGGAGACGCTGGAGAGAGAAAGAACAACTTACCTGGTCCGAGAAGGTGACTTGCCAATCATCATCTTCATCGTCGTTCCCAGCCTCTTCTTCCAGCGCGCTGAACCTGACGTCATCAGACCAAATGGCTCGTAATCTCTCAGCGCGCCTGCGCACTCGTTGTCTAGGACCAGTCCTTCGTAAACAGGGAGATTTCTCTTGAAAATCGGTTTCGTCCGTTTGTTGGCGAGCGAAGTTGATAAACACCTTAAATAGAGAGCGCACTTATCTCAAGACAAAATCACGTTTTCGTGTCAAAAAAAGCAATTCAAACGCTACAAACAACAAAAATGAACTTCCAGGCTAAAAAGTTTTGAAAAATCGCAATTGCAATCCGTTTCAATCTACTTCAAGTTTGTCCATCCGTTCCTACTTTTGTATTTGCTATGCTATTTACACTTTCTTTCAATGTTTTCGGCGGTTAGTTTCATGTTTCACTCAATTTGATAGCAGTTTCCACTGTTTGAATTTCGATGAATTTCGTGACACGGCTCTTTTCAGTTGCGTTTTAAGCCCCGTGCAAACGCGACGCAACATTGTTGGCCAAAAACTCCCAACATTGTTGGATGTTAAATGTTGCGTCCGTTTCCACACCCTGTTGCATGTTGTTGCGTTTGGGAGTTGTTGCATCCGTTTGCACACCACTTAGTGAAAACACGGAAGCAGCAACTCCCAGTATTGTTGGTTCCAGTTTGCAGATAGCTTTACGGGCGACTGTGGAGTGAAAACCTCCCTAGAGGGACTGTTAATCTTACATTATCCAGCGTTGTCTGACTGACAGAGTAATCCTCGATTTGCAAAGCTTCATAGGATGACTCGATATGACCGAACACCTCCGACAAATCCATAACGCCTGAGGGAAGCTGGTACTGTACCATATTGTGATGATGTTCCTGTTAAAAAGAAGCCCTAATGGTCATTTAATTAAAAATTCATTTATATAGTTTCAAACTTACCACCTTTGCTTAAAGCCTTGTCCACAAGCATCCGGGTATTTTGGAAACTGCATAGTTTTCTACACGAATCGTTCCTTTGTCCACACGAAACCAGTGAATCCGCTCACTCTTCAGCAGGCTTTTCGTGTTAAACAAAAATGCGTTTTAAAGTTATCCAGACTCGTGTGGACAGGGGCTTATTATCACCATACAGTTTGACCGTGGTAAGGCAAAGGTTGACATTTTCACTGTCCAAAGTTTAATACATTACCAATACGCTGTTAATCTTCTAAACTTTTTAAAAGTTTACCGTAGAAGTTTTGATCGCTTGAGAAATGAAACTGCAGACTTGGCGACATTTGCTAAATAATATTGCTTGGCCGCGAAGCATTTTCAATATTGCTCAGGGGACAGAAAACTGTGTAGTGGGTCTGTTCAACACTCGCATTACCGAGCTTAACCTTTACTATAAATTTACCACATTTCTTAATTTATTAAAGTCAATCTCTTTACCATATCCAAGGCAAGGTAGAAATGTTGTTCGAAAGCTACATGTTGTTTCGTGTATGCAACGTGAAATTCTTAGAAGATAGAGCGATTTTCGTATGACCTTGAAATGAAAGCGCGCGAACAAAACAGAAACGACAAACGAACGGAAATAGAGCGATTTGATTGGTTTATCGAACGGACAGACAAACGCGCCTGGCTTTTCATTGGTTAAGCGAACGCTCAGGTGAAAAAACTTCATGCCCGAGAACTTTCTAGAAATCAGCCGATACTTCGCTTTGACGTCATACTACAACACGATTGGCCAATCGAACAATGCCTTCTCCATATTAGGGTTTCTTTGGCGCGAAAACGAAGAGGCCATGTTTTGATCTTTACATCCATTGGCTGATGAAACAAAGAACGAACACTTACCGAAACCATCTTTCAAGGTCATACGAAAATCGCTCTATACAAAGAAATCCAATAATTATCCAGTCCTACCTTAAGCGAAGCAAGGGGAAACTTTTCAGAGAAGAACCGGTACAGCGGACCCAGGTCGGGCAAATCACCTTGAACACGGACTGTGATAATGTATCCTTCTCCAAACCTGCGAAATGTCGAAATAAGCTTAAACACATCAGCTTCAGCAGTTATCAAAACCAGCAATTTATTAAACCCTCCCTTAGCTTTAACCATCATTCCAATCTTTGGAGAAGAGAGTTTGTTTTTAGCACAAGAATCCCGATTATAATACTTCTTTTCTGAAGGGAAACAAAATGAATGTGATGGTCAAAGCGTTGAGTTACTTCTGCACACTTAAGCAAAAACGTTGATTCAGTACCTACTATACAACTGTGATATGAATAAATATCATTTTGTCACAGAACTGCCGCGAATAGGCCAATTTACGGTTACACGCTGAGCAACCTAGCCTTTGAGTGAGAGGAAGTGAGGCTAGCGGTGACTTGGTTTTGATAAAAAAAACCCAGTGCCATTAATAAGCATGAGAACATGATGCACGTTTGAAAAACGGGTTTCTATTAATTCCACTCATAGGCAAGATACTTAGCGCACAATAAATAGCCTGTTTGCCCACTGGAATGGGTTTTTTTTGCCTTGCTATACCAGTTAGATAATATATATTAGCTCAAATCCTGACAAGCAGCTCTCTGAAATAAAAAACAAACAAACAAACAGACTTACCGGTTTTTCAGGTGTTGGCAGCTCCCCAAGCACTTGAATCGACCATTGACCATAATAGCTAGGCGAGTACACAATACTTCACATTCCTCCATGCTGTAAACATACAAGATAAAGCGCCAATGATACATTCCAATCTGTGACAGGCCGATCATGTTGGAGGTAGAACCCCAATCAAAAACAAACCCGAAATTCCTTTGGAAACTCAAAACGTCAAATAAAAACGTCCTTCCCTTCTACACAAGTGGCAAAACCCCATTTAAGAAACTGGGCATAGGTATTTTCGTTCAACATGTCACTTACGAAAGCTGATGTGCAAGCTCCTCGAATGAAATAACGAGTGCATCCTTGGTCTCTTTCGCAGCTGTTATTTGTCTCGACATGCAACGCTTTTATGGGAAGGAGTGTCGCGTGACTAGACAAATTAAATAGCCGCTGCATAGGAGACTCATGCATCTTCCAAGAGAGTACATCTTATATTACAAGCCATCTGTGTTAGAAAACAAGGGACTTGATTTTCCCTAATTGTAATTTTTTTCAGTCCAGGCCACCCTAAGCCAAAAACAATAAAAGTAACAAATTCAAACGCTGAGATTTTCATTATGAGGTTTATGCTTTCAACTTTTGAAGAGGTATCTAATAAACAGACGCGAAACTGTGCTTGCGATAAAGCTTTCGTCACAGCTAAACAAGAGTTAAACAGACTTCCAAAAGGTGTCTAACTTTAACAAGTGCATGCCTGATCAAGGCAGGCAAGGGGTAGAATTCTTGGTTGGCAAGCACGTGACAAGGCAACCATCTTGGTGGTCAATACAATAAACACTTTTTGTACAATTTACATGAAAATGGGTTTTAGTTCCCAGAGGAGGTAAATGGTTTTGTTCTTGATAACCAACATGGCCGCCGTAACGTCATGTGCAAACCAGCAATATTAAGGGAAGGTAGAGTATGAGTTACCTATGTGAAGTCAAGATCACTGAGCGACCGTCCTTGATGATATCAAGAATAAGATTCCATAAAAAGCGTCGGGCATGTGGGTCCATTCCAGTAGTGGGTTCATCCTAAACAGGTCAACGGCATTTCACGTGAACACAAGAATCCATTGTGAACAATTAATACCCTTAGGTAATAATTTTGCACCATAAAAAAGAGTAGTTTTTTAGCAGCTACTTTTTCTAGTTAGCTCTGTAGATAACCCTAAAAATGTCAGCTTTTCAGCAACTCTTTACAAGTAGGTTTCAAATTCTTTAAAGCCGTAAGTTACGTATCTTTCTTTAATTTTATCATTATCTTTTCAGAGAGAAAGAGGCATCCAACATAGTTTCTTCCCCATTCCCTTCTAATTTTTTTTTTATTATCATTTATCTATTTATTCATTTTAAGTTTTAGCTGTAACTGTTACATCAAGGCACGCCCAAACCAAATGGGGCGCAAAATTTGAGGGCATGACTTCTTACCAAGAATATAATAGGCGGGTTGCCAATTAATGCCATTGCAGTAGAGAGTTTCCGTTTGTTTCCACCGCTGTAAGTCTTGCTTGGTTTGTTGGCGTAGTGAGTAAGAGCCAGCTTCTTGATTGCCCACGATACAACCTGGTAAGTACAATAGAGCCATTGTGAACAAAATATACAATTAAGGATGGGAGCAAATTCTATAAATACGACGAGCATGGCGCGCTGGTATTCCAGTAATCTTTGGCACAGTTTAGTGTGGCCAACATCTAAAAAAAACACCATCGCCCTCTTTAACAAGAATTTACAATAACAAAAAGAATTTTTCGACAAAGATTTTGGGCAGAGGGTCGGTGGGTTTCTAACAAAAAGGGTCACAAGCTAAAGAGCTCAATGTGTGGTATGGAATTTTAAAGAATTTCTTCAACGTTCGGCAAAAATGAGATCCTGAAAAAATAATTCCCACGAGAGGAAAAAACGCGAAAAGTAATTTAAAGATTTTAAGAGTTTTTTGGTCTTCACAGTAACACCCAGGAAAATGTCATGCTATATGTACTTACCTTTTGCACTTCGTTTTCAGGGACTCCTCTAAGTCTGGCGTACAGAGTGAGCTGTTCAGCGCCGGTCAATTCGTCAACAAGAGCATCAAACTGCGGACAGTAGCCCATGCACTTATGAACTTTTTGCATCTCGGATACAATACTGCAATCAAAGTAAATGACGGTTAATTTTGGTTATCTAGGATGTAATCTTCAGCTGAAGGTTACTATCGTAGGGTTGCAAGGATGGCTCCTTCCACCAATGCGGCGTGGGTCTCATAGGCCACGCCATATTTGGATTAAGCTTGTGGCTGGTTCTTTACCTTGCGCGGTTTGCTCGGGGGTGGGGTAGGGGAGGTTCGCAGGGTGCTCCTTAAAAATCTTGCCTACTCCCAAGGCCTCATTGCGCGCGGCCGATACCTTTTGGGTCACGTGGTCCGAGCGAGTAGCGGCCATTCGCCTTGGATACGTCACCGAAATGCATTGACCGAGAAGGCCTGGGAGGACTCCGCACAAGAACTTGGCAATCTAAAACCACCAATTCCAAATTCCAATTTGATCAGGAACCTTCGAACACAAATTTCATGGTAAACAAATTACCGGTTCTCTCGGATACCGTTAACCATGTGCGTGTGCGAAGTTTGATAGCTGTTACACCCACCTGTGAGAGTTCAGGAACGCATTTCCGGCAGACATGGAGATGTCTCCAGTCAGCATCTTAAACGTGCTAGTTTTTCCTGCTCCGTTGACGCCCAACAGTCCAAAACACTGTGGAAAAAAACAGTAAAAATAATTAAACTTTGTCTTTTAATCAAATGATCCAAAGAACAGAAGCAGGCGCGTCTTCTTTTACAAGTTCAGTCGCCTGCAAGACCAACTACAGCAAAGGGTACAGAAAAAAGAGGATGGCATAGAAGAAAGAATTTGGGAAACCAAGTGTGAGGAAAATAACTATAACAATAGAATTAAAGTACGGTAAAACGGGCAACAAAAAGCATGCAACTTGTCCTGCAACATTGCTGCAAAACAAGTTGAATAGCGATAGTGCGCTTTTTACCACCCACAAAAAACCTGTCTTGTAACAAATCAGGTTCTTAACAGGTTTGAATGAGGGTGGTAAAACGCGCAACATCACTATTCAACTCGTTTTTCAGCAATATTGCAAAGCAAGTTGCACGTTTTTGTTGCCCGTTTTACCGAAGCTTAAGTCAGTTTTCATGCACGCAGAAGCAAAAATCCATCCCACTCGATTTTGTTTACTATAATAAAGTTAGCTCACCTCTCCTTTTGGAACACCTAAACAAAGTCTGTCCACGGCCAGATGCTTGCCTCTTTTTCTTGAATAGTAAACCTGACAGAAACAAGAATTGAATTGAGCCTCACAACTTGAAACCCCACCTTTGGCATTATAGTGTTCTTTCATTTAAACAAACAGACAAAAAACCGAAACAACTTGTTAAATATTAAGTAAGTGATCTCGCGGCATGGGTGGAACCCTAAAATGTCTGCCCTGAAGGTTTTTCTATCCTTTTTACTCCAGGAACTGATACTGAAAGTTTTTAAACCAATCACCAGACACCAATTGACATCATTGAAAAATAACGTCGTATCAAACGCAATGAAGAGACCTTCCAGAGGAGCCCGATCAAAGAAAATCCCAGAAAAGTGTTTTATGTTTGCTGTATTTGCATTCAAGTTTGAAAAGGATACAATATGTCTACCAGTTCTCGAAGCAAAACTGACAGGTTTGTGAGCTAGGAACCATGCTACTATGCAACAGGATTTAAAATTTTGCCTTCGGGCCTGAAAAGAATTACTGGGAGTTTCGAGAAACAGGTCCCTGGATGGCGATAAGTACCGTTATTTTACCAGCGCCTAACATGAAACTTCGCGCCTTACAATTCCAAGGTTCTGACGCGTCTAAATCAATAACACTTCAGCCGAACGTCTATTAAGCACTAGGCCACCCACGGAGAATGAAGTGACGGATAAAAAAAAGTTCGCCGCATAATAGAAGTTCTTTTTTCGGGGATTTATGAAATAATTTTGTCCGCCAGGACTCTGGTAACTAATCGCTTAAGAGCGTTTCGGCAGTATAACGATACGCATGCGCACCTTTGTTAGGTTCTCAATTCGAATCAGGTCTCCGCTGGCTCCTCCACAGAGAACCCTTTCTTTTTCAGCAGCCACATCCTCGTCCTCCCCCTCAATTGGGTCCTTAGACACGTGGGTGCGCCTGGGAAAAGCAACAACTTATCAGTATCAAATTATACCATAATAATAGAAAATTAATATTGTCTTATCCATGCCTGAGAGTTGGCCGGTTTTGACAGCAAAGGGCAGAGGGGAGGGGAGGTGAATTCAATGTGCCCCAGAGAGATTTTTTTGTGCTAGTAACATTCTTGACACCATCTACAATAATTTGCTTGTGCTACTTAAACCGTCGATGATCAGAGATGTGTGGATTTTTTAAAGAATGGAATATAATTGTCCAGTCCAACGGAAATTTTCTAAAGAATTGTATGAGCAGATAACTGGAAGACTGAATTACGCTGGCTTTCGTACGAAATGATACAGAAGGATCAGGCTTTCATCATTTCTTGCGGTTTAGAAATTTAGATTGGGCATCTTACCTCGGCTTTATGAAGAATCTAAACTCTAGGAGGACAGTAAACACAAAGAACAAAATTCCCTCCACGGCCATGCACACTAAATTTCGAGTCGTCAGTAACCATTCAAACGGATCACGAATCTTGTCGTATTCACCTATGAGGAAAAAGGTAAATAAATAATTTCATTTACGCAATCAATCAATCAATCAATCAATCAATTAATCATTCATTCATTCGTTTACTAGCAGTTAACTCTTGAGGTTGAAACTGTTTTCAGTTTGAATTCTTACTCGGTGGCGTTTCGTGTTTTATTCCTTTAACTCCCAAAATATATTAGAATCTAATTGCTTGTTATTTGTTCAAGAGAATAATGGCAACCCTCGCCAAAGTAGCTGCAATGCGTGCGTATTTTTCGAGCGAGCCAGGGCTAAAAATTGCCTGCCTATAGTCGCTGGAAATACTGGGCGTGTCCACTTCCTTGTCTCCTCAGACTCGCGCACCTCATAGCTCGGACTACCCCATCCCACCAACCCCCCCCCCCCCCCTCCCCTCCCTTCCACAAGATATTTCATGTCTTAATTTGTCGACAAACTCAGTATGGGGAATATGCATGTTGAGAAACCCACATATTTGCATACAACAGAGAGAATTATTAAAATTATACAACACTACAGGATCTTCCACTGTTGGATTAACGTAACAATTTAAAATGACTCAATCTGTTGTTAAACACTACAGGAAATGAAGAATCTCGAGCATTTAAGGCGTGAAGCCTGACTATGGCAATATATGACAAAAATTGATCGTACCTATCTGGGTGTAATATTCTGTAAGATATTGGTTATAAGCCAGGTCCATAAGACCATGTCCCAGGCAGTAGTTTGGGAAACCAAGGTTCATTATTCTCAGGGCGTTGTATATTTTGGTCAACACCTGTTTGGAGGCAAATATATAGCGTCACCAACTGTGCTAAATAAATCTCATATTAAATCGCTAAACCTACGTATTACAAATAAATTGAGTACAATCTTGATTCTTCGTCTTTAATCTTCATCTTTGAGCTGTTAATTGCCAATAGCAAAGGCTAAGGTCTGTCTGGCTAAGTGTTACCCAAACCCTCTCTCCGTTACAATATATAACTTTCAAAAAAAATTTATTTGCATAGTCAAGGAGAAATACCAAAAAATTCTTGTCCATCTACGAGTTAGTGTAGTCCAAAGTTGCGTTTTCACGGCTAAATAAAGAGTTCGTCGGGTAACTTGGGTGACAAAAAAGTTTACCCTTTTGCGAGCAAGAAGTAATAAGGTTTCATACCAAATCATCAGGAAAGAGCTGTAGAATGAAGGTTGTCACGGTGGCAGTGACTCCAAAAAACATATTCACCACAATCATGAACACATACGCTGAACTAGCTTCACTGAAGTAAAATGCGCCTGGATACATAATAGGAGTTATGGACCATCTGTAAGGACATAATGACTTCCAGTCAGTAAACAACCTTTTTAATGCAGATTATAAGCTTCTGTATGGGAAAAAAGAGACCGAGTTCAACAACAGCCACATTACTGAAGCCGGTAAAATGAAAGTACTAAGAACTTCCTTGGTAACCTGCTGCAAACTATCAGTATCCAAAAAAGGGCGGCTCAAAAGTACATTGTCATCTAGAGAATCAATTCATACAATTTCGCCATTAGTCTAAAAAGAAATTAACTCATTGGGAGTTTGCCTTTACCAGTGGCAAGGTCACACAGACAAAGATTGCAGACAACCACAAAACCGCCGGACAAGCAAAATACAGTCGCATGCTTAGCAAACGCCTTTATCGCTTCGACGGATTATAATTTCGTTCAACAACAAAAAATTTTCAATTGTCCGATTAATTTCAGTCTACTTTTTTATTACTCTGCGTTAATCATTCGCCACGTTAGTATCGAAAAGGGAACTGGAGCCGAAATGCGTCCCGTAATTGTTTCTGGGATCGTTACTAATGACGCGCCAGTGAGCTATTGGTCAATTTTTTCCGTCCCTAGTAATATGGTAATAGTCCCAGATGTCTTTGCGAAAGACCAGTTTCCTCCCGTCTCCATTCAACTCACCCGTAAAGCAAAAAAAGGCAAACCACGGCTGGAAAGTTAGTGTTTGAAGAGTAGGCAGGTACATTGAACACACGCAGCAAAGTAATGCAGCAACAAGCTGGAATCAAGTAGTTACACTGAAATAAATGGAGCATTGATTTTAATCAGTTACATTCAGAAAAGTCAATTTTAAATTCACTCCTGCGATTGGGTAAAAGGAAGGATAGTAGCAATGCTTTGGATCGAAACCCACTAACCATGAGCGAGGTTTGTGATACACCAATTACTAACAACCACGGTGGTACAAATACGTTGACTCAGTAAATCGACACTATCCCCTCATGAAGTGTGCGGTGAAACGTCGCGATCAATATCAAAGTGACAATCGTGAGACAAACGATCAAACTAGACCCTTTATAAGCAGAATAGTGATTGGCTAAAAGGAATCTTGCGCTACCTTGAAGACCTATCAGGTGCAATTTAAACTCCCTGCCCAAATGTAACTACAACATGTCAACATCTGTTTTTTTTTTTTCGGTAAGACGTACATCGATTCCCTCAAAAGAGAAAGAGGTCTCGTCCCCGCCGCGGCAGAGTTATAAGTATGCATGATGGAAAAAGGGGTATGGCGCGACAATGTAGCCCAAGTAGACTCCACACAATGCGGATAAAGTGCTTAAGTACTTCTCTACCCTAAGAAGGTAAGCTCAGGGAATCTAGCGATGCGTTATATGGTTATATAGCTCCAACACTCACCACGTCCCAAATGTAGTTGGACAGCCAATAGATAACAGGATCGACACCGCTGACAAACTGCAGATGCTTGGCTTTTGAGGCTCGCTCAGTTACAAGGAACACCACAAAACTCGCCGGTACAAAGGACATGGCAATGATGACAAAGATTGCAATCACAAGATCTGTGCCTTGACGCCTGAAACATGTAGAAACATCATGTGAACATTAATGATAAATTTCTCGTTTTATTCATTTATTTATTTGTAACAACTTTATTGTCAAAATAGTAAGACAAAAGGGTGTCACCTGAGAGGAACTAAATCCCCATAATAGGGCAACCCCAAAATTTATATATATGCTATAAGTTAAGACCAATATAATATCGTTAAACTAAGCACAACTGTTAACAGTATATAATTATGATATCTAATATCATAGGTGACGAATCCCTCCTTAATTTTGGCGCGAAATTTCAGCGTTAATTTGTAATTTCACATGTGAAATTACAAAATTGCCATGGCAACCTGCCGAGGTCTCCGTTTCAAGATGGCGACGAAGTTTTAAAATGTCATGAATGAAGATGTCAGGGCATAAAAAGACGCTTTAGAAAACCTGACCACACGAAAGAGCACATAAAGAAGGATTCTTAGAGGTATGTTGTCGAAAAATTCTGAAAACTTAAGCCAAATTTCAGCTCTAAACGTTTGAGAGAGTGGAGTTCACGATCGAATTCGATAGATAAAATGAATTACACAAGAAAACTTTGAGAATAGAATATAAAACAATAATTCGGAAAACCCTAGTCCAAAAAGAAGAAACAAGTTACTTGTATAGATGATCCATTAATTTCTTTTTGAAACTCCTTAATGACTGAGCGCCAACCACTGAATTGGTCAGCGAGTTCCTATGCAACGCCTCAAAAAGGAATATTTCAAAATGTTTGTTCTCGAAAAAGGTTTGAAAATCTTACGATTGATGCTACATCTCGTATTACTGCATGAAAAAGTCAAATATTTATCAAGTTCAATTTTTTGACAAACCATTAATAAACTTAAATAACTGTAATAAACTTAAGACTTCCGGCGAAAACGCAACTCCATCCAGCCACGATACTTCAAACGTTCAGCATATTCGAGGTCATTACCAAGTACGCGTATTCTCAAATAATGACTCTTTTAGAGACTCACCGGAAAGCTTCATTTTACCGTTTTTCACTAGGAAAGTTAGCACTGTTACCTTTAGTTAAGGAGGTTAGACCCTCTCCCGATCGCAAAATGATAAAACTTCTAACATTTAATAACTGTTTTCCCCAGTTCGACATTCTCGCTAAAACTCGTAGTGGAGTAACGACGGCTACCAGGTTTTCCCGCCAAAATGAGGCTGGTTCACCCGCAAGCTTTACTTCGTACTGAGAAAATCTCGTACTTGTTGTCGTACTCGTCTTAGAATCTAAAGGTCTCTACTTTCCAATTTAGAACTACGGATACAGGCCCCAATTGTTCAAAATCCACCGGATAAATCTGACACTATCTAGTATTAGTATAATTACATCGATGACTATCGAAAATAGAGCGCTGTGATTGGCTAGGAGCTTCGCACTATCCCGCTATAATCACCGCGTGGTGATTATAGCATTGAAGGTTAGCAGTTTTCAAAATGGCAGCCAGATTTTTTGATGTTTCGGGGTCGGAAATTGATCAATAATTTTATTTTCTCGAATAATCATCAATGTAATTATACTAAAACAATTAGTCGCCTCAGGCGACGTGAATATTGGCGAATAGTCACCTCGACTTCGTTTCGGTGACTATTCGCCGATATTCACGTCGCCTTCGGCGACTAATTGTTAATTAAGGAGACCAATTTCACAATACAGTGGATAGAGATTTATCCAAAGAATAGAGTTATCCACCTTTTAAACAACAAGGGCCAGATCGTGACGTTTCAGTACAGATAAACAACTGAACGACCTTGGAATTAAAAGTTCTGATGAGTGGATGTTTATGTTAAGGACCCAGTTAGCACCGCGCGCATTAAGTCCTGGGTCTAATTCCAAGCGTACAGATTCAGTGATTCAGCGATTTTCTTACAAACAAACTAGTTAAGATTTATTTCGGACATATTCCTGTTCCTTACATGTAACGTGCTGAGAGTATATTTGAGTCTGTCTTATTAAATGGATGGTTGAACGCTGTAATACCTGCAAACAAAACCAAAAAAAAGACGTGTAAACTTTTATATACTGTTTGAAAAAGGTGAAAAAAAGAACAGGAGTATATTATCAAGTTTAAAACCTCGAGGCAAAGCCGAGAGTTCCTAAACCTGATAATACATGACTGTGAATTTTTTGAACGGTTTCAAAATCTTTAATATAGATCAACTCATTCTTGTAGCAATATTTATATTTGAAAATATTTGGTCGAAGAAAAGGGACGTAAAGTTAAGCCATGCATTTATCAGATCTAAAGACGCGAGCAAAGCAATAATTTCTTTTCTTAAAGGGATGGATGGAACAATGACAAAAGTGACAACAGAGACAACACTGACAACAGTGACAACAGGGACAACAATCACAATTGAACAGTGACAACACCAACAACACTGAAAACCCTGCCAACACTCGTTGCTGTTGTCGCTAAAATCACTGTGGTCGCGGTTGTCACTATTATCACTGTTAACGAAGTTCTATCTATTGTCACTGTTGTCACAACTGCCGGTGTTGTCACTAATGTCGCTGTTCTCGGTGTTATCATTATTGTTGCTGTTGTCGCTGTTATCAGAGTTCTCGCTGTTGTCACTGTTCTCCCAGTTGACACTATCATGACTGTTGTCGCTGTTCTCACCGTTCTTGCTGCTGTCACTGTTTCCCTGTTGTGGCTGTTGTCCCAGTTATCACTATTGTCACCGTTGTCACTGTTGTCACTGCTTCCTAGTGGGCGCTTTTGTCTCTGTTGTCGCTGTTGTCATTGTTGTCACTGTTGTCGCTGTTGTCACCGTTGTGGTCGCTGTCACCGTTGTCACTCTTTCGCTGTTGTCACTGTTGTCGCTGTTGTCACTTTTGCTGTTGTATCTGTTGTCACTGTTGTCACCGTTGTCACTGTGGTCGCTGTTGTCACTGTTGTCGCTGTTGTCGCCGTTGTCGCTGTTGTCGCCATTGCCGCCGTTTTCACTGTTGTCTCTGTTGTGGCTGTTGTCGCCGTTGTCCCAATTGTCGCTGTTGTCACTGTTGTAGCTGTTGCCGTTGTTGTCGCCGTTGTCGCTGTTGCCGCCATTGTCGCTGTTGTCGCCGTTGTCACAGTTGTCGCTGTTGTCACTGTTGTGACCGTTGTCGCTGTTTTCCTGTTGACGCCGTTGTCACTGTTGTCGCTGTTGTCGCCGTTGTCGCGGTTATCGCCGTTGTAGCTGTTGTCGCCGTTGTCGCAGTTGTCGCTGTTGTCACCGTTGTTGTCGTTGTCGCTGTTGTCGCGGTTTTCCTGTTGTCGCTGTTGTCACTGTTGTCGCCGTTGTCGCGGTTATCGCCGTTGTTGCTGTTGTCGTCCTTGTCGCCGTTGTAGCTCTTGTCGCCGTTGTCGATGTTGTCACTTTTGTCGCAGTTGTCACTGTTATCGCTGTTGTCACCACTGTCACCGTTGTCGCTGGTTTCACTGTTGTCGCTGTTGTCACTGTTGTCACTGTTATCGCTGTTGTCACCGTTGTCGCTGGTTTCACTGTTGTCGCTGTTGTCACCGTTGTCGCTGGTTTCACTGTTGTCGCTGTTGTCACCGTTGTCGCTATTGTCGCCGTTGTCACTATTGTCACTGTTGTTGCTGTTATGACCGTTGACGCTGTTGTAGCTGTTGTCGCCGCTGTCACAGTTGTCGCTGTTGTCATTGTTGTCCCTGTTGTAGCTGTTGTCTCTGTTGTTGCTGTTGTCGCAGTTGTCGTTGTTGTCGCCATTGTCGCTGTTGTCACTTTTGTCGCTGTTGTTGCTGTTGTCACTGTTGTCGCCGTTGTCACTGGTTTCACTGTTGTCGCTGTTGTCACTGTTGTCGCTGTTGTCACTGTTGTCGTTGTTGTCACTGTTGTCACCATTGTCGCTGTTGTCACTTTTGTCACTGTGTTCCTGTTGTCGCTGTTGTCACCGTTGTTGCTGTTGTCGCTGTTGTCATTGTTATCGCTGTTGTCAATGTTATCGCTGTTTTCACTGTTTTTGCTGTTGCTGTTGTTATCATTGTTGTCGGTGTTTTTACTGTTGTACATTCGTTTTTAGTCATTTTTTAGTGTCCTTTTTGTTCAGTCTGTTCTTGGGACAGAGAAGTTTATGTTTAGAATGCAATAATTATCTGAACCTACCATACGCTGCAGGATTTCCTTTCCTTTTCGAGAGTGAAGCTCGTAGAATTGCATTGTTCATCACGTTTAAGTAGGTGGGTAGAGCATGGTAGCCTTTATTGTTGTACCAGGCCTGTAGTGGTCAAAACAGTACAAATTAAGCCAGAGCCCAACCTTGTTGCCAGGTTCTCTCTCCAACCCGTCTCCTACTCTCTGTCTTCAGCGATGGGTAGGAGAGAGAACTCTGGGGACGAGGTTGGCCAAAGCCCAGCGATTGTTTTGTTTTTCAATGATACAAAATAATGATGCTAAGGAACGCGATAACAGGCTACTATAGGGTATAGGGTGGTTGTTGACAGAGATGTCCGCCATGAAAAATGTAGCAGTAAAAATGGAGACCGAAAATTAACTACTATCTTTGTATCCGGCTTGACACCTCTCTCTTTCTTTCCTTGCCTGCCACCCTGGTAAGTTGTTGATGGTAAGTGTCAGTTCCACAACACAATTTGTTGCAGAGACGGTTTCTTAGAGGTGGGTTTGCCCTTTAGGGAGACACTCCTTTATTTGGCGAAAATGGGTATTGTGCCGCTAAACAGCGTACGGTTTTCCGGGTCTTGAGTCTTAAGCCCCAATATCCACGTACAAATTCTCCAAACTGGTCTCCATTCATTTCCTTAAAGAATGAGTTGAGAGAATTTGATAAAAGATCAAAGCATTTTCTCTTAGCTGATCATTTTATTGATTCTCATAACCTAATCTCTTGATAATGTATGGATATTGTTGGGAGAAAATTGATGTTGGTCACCATTGGGACTTAAAGGGTTAAACACTGAAAACGTTTGGCTAATTTAAAGGCGACTAAGGCTAATTTTTTAGGTCATTGGTTTAATTCCCTTCCGATCACGATAGAGTCGAGTCCCAAATTTTCCGTGAGAAAGTTGCGTGCCTCGGGTGTTGATTTCTGTCCGCCACATAACAGTTAAGTGCGTTCTCGTTCATTATTTGCATGGTACAGATAAAACTGTACTCGCACGACAAGCATGTTGTAATTATTCAACTGAATTACTGCCATGGTAAGCATTTTGTCATTGACACGAGAAACATGTAGTTGGCACGGTATGCGTGTTGATATTTTACTCGCACGAAGGCTATTGCTTTTACCATGTTGCCTAAAACAAAGGAAATTTTTAACGAGCAAAATCCTAACACGGTCGTTCCGTGTTAACTCCTACTTCTTTTGTTTTACCGTACAAACGTGTCGTGCGCGTGTCATCACCAAAGCGGCTAAAATAGTGTAGAGGGTCACATTTAGAGCGATTTTCGTATGACCTTGAAAAAAGGTTTCGGTAAGTGTTCGTTCTTTGTTTCATCAGCCAATGGATGAAAAGATCAAAACATGGCCTCTTCGTTTTCCCGCCAAAGAAACCCTAATATGGAGAAGGCATTGTTCGATTGGCTAATCGTGTTGTAGTATGACGTCAAAGCGAAGTATCGGTTGATTTCTAGAAAGTTCTCGGGCATGAAGTTTTTTCACCTGAGCGTTCGCTTAACCAATGAAAAGCCAGACGCGTTTGTCTGTCCGTTCGATAAACCAATCAAATCGCTCTATTTCCGTTCGTTTGTCGTTTCTGTTTTGTTCGCGCGCTTTCATTTCAAGGTCATACGAAAATCGCTCTAGTGTCTTAGACAGGATTTCGTTTTGGATCGAAACCCTGTAAAAGAGTGTGAAGGGTTCGCGATGAGCATAAGCGATTTACATTTGTGGTTGCAACAATTTTCCCTTCAAAAAACCTACTTCCATGGTGTCAGTTCACGAAATTACTTAATTCTGAAGACGAAAGAAACGAATCAAGGCCATAACATAAGGTCTCGTCTTAAACAGGGGAGCAAACTGAACGATTTTTGTCTTAGACAGGGCTAGGATTTCATGGCCTCGGTGATACACCCGCCCTCTATCCATACTTCCCTTGAAAGCTCCCTCCGGGGCTGTGCCGGCCCGGGTTACTGTGGACACTTCCTTACTTCTGAGAAGTTTCCTGCCCTCCTTTGCTGCTACCTTTATGGCAAATATTGTCCAAAAAACCACTTCGATTTGAGTTTAAACTAAAATGACGCTAAAAGAAGCATACCTTGACAGCTTCTCTGACGGCCAGTCTTCTAACAGACGCTATTTTAACTTTATCTAACTTCTGTGGCACCCAACTGACAACCTCGCCAAACGAAAGAGCGCCGTACCTGGAAAAAAAAAACGATTCGTCCAAAAACCGTCAGACAAGGTTATCTACGAGTCCCATGTAACATCACCTTAAAGGTCTCTTAAGTAGCACATGAGCGACGAGAAGTAAATGGTTAAGATAAAGGCACAAATGAGCCAAGGAGGTCCAAACGACAGGAGCCTAACCCGGATGTTGTCACATGAGGCACCGAGGAAAATCGCTGCTCCCCGCGGATAAGATGCTAGTCCATCACAGGGGTACACCACCGGTTCCCACTTCTACACGAGGAGAGACAAAGTGAAGAAAAGTTTCTTGAGAAAACGCGACAGCAAGGCTTGAAACCGAACCTACTGATTCCAATTTCGAGGGTTAAACCGTCGGCCACCACGCTTCCACGCGACGAGAAGTACAGGAACGGAAATTAACTAGAGATACGTTTATCGAAACACCTCGCGAAGCCAAGGGCTATCAGTACGGGTGATTTTCCCCCGCTAATAAGATAATGACCCCCGGCTATTTTGATAGGAAACGAGGAGAAAATAGAACCCCCAAAATCCTCTCATGCAGTTGTTCAATTCCTCGCCTAGCGAAGGCGCTGTGTTTATTCCCCAGTCCAAACAAAAAAATACTGAGAGAATTGGTATAAGCTTTTGGCACAACAATTTCTGGAATCGCTTGGACCGACTTAAGGGTTAGTTACGATTGGTAGATGGTACCCAAAAGCAACTACGCAGATAGTGCAAATACAGATGAATACCTGTGAAGCCTGAAGGTCTCAGTTGTATACAGGAGATACTTTGAGATATTCCTTCCAGTAATATTCTGCAGTGTGTCCAATGTTATGGTAACAAGTTCATCTGGGTGCGATCCAGCTGCCCCCCTGTCGCATACATAAGCTGTCTTGTTCTGTGAACACCGGCATCCTCTTCCGGTATCCTTATGCGTGACTGAATGAGAAACGTTTGAGCCATTATTGGTGTAGATATAAGACAATTGAAGATTTGAAGGTTTGAAATACTCATCGGATACTTGGTCTATGGAAACCGAACATGACTTGTCGAACATCTGTCCCAATTTCTCTTTAGAAGGTCTCCTTGCCAAGCTTTCTTTAACAGTCAGATTTATTGATCGCAGACAACACGTCGCCCCCACCCCAGAGAGGAGGGTCAGTGTTTTGTTCAATCGCGAGGCCAACTGGTTGACTCCTTTAGCCTCGTTTGCAAACGGAATGTAGTTTGGTCGCGGAAACATGGACGGGGTTAGTTCCAGAGGAGGCTGATCCGGGCTTTTTGGAAATGACAGAGCCATTGTCATGGCAATGGTGATGAAAATGGCGGGCAGAAGAATCTGAGAGATAACTTGTTTAAAGTTCCGCCGCGCATAATGGAATCGTTTCACAAGAAGAGCATAGAACTGCTGGAATTTGAGGCTGACGCCGCTCACTGTGCGAGTACCAACTCCTTGGAATGATGTGTTTAATGGTGTCTGATCGGCTGGAATAAAGCAACAAAAATGAATATTACGTCAATTTCGCTGTCCGCTAACACAATTTTAATTGCACTTACTGATAACAGAAACTATTATTATTATCATCAAAAATAGATGGCGAGTTTTTTCTCTTCATTTATGACCAGAGCACTCACATCTAACTGTATTCTAATTAATAATCGTATTATTCATACCATAAACATTTTAACACATGACACTAGATGAGTGGAACTCCGATACAGCAAGGAAATTTGGAAAATAATAACTGGGGCTTGTTATATCAGGGTCTGGTCATTTTAGAATGACGGGTGTAAAACTGAAAAGATATCATTTGTTACACTACCGTTTAATGTTTTAAAAGCGTTTGTACATTGATTGATACTACATATCTACACAAGTGTTCGCATTCTTAGGTACCTGGGACAATAAAATAAACAGTTTTAAAAAAACCATTGTGTAAATGACTCAATAATGCAAAACTTTTTATAATTGGATATCTCCAGCATGACAAATGTACTTTTTGCAGAACTGAACAGGAAACATTATGTCACTTTTTATTTTACTGTCAGCACTCAAATATTTTGTGGAAAAATGTTGAACAGTATTATTTAACAATAACAAAGGAATTTCACGAGTTGTGTTTACGAGAGGTTATAATTGGAATAACGAGGTCAAAATGCCCCTTGTTAAATTATCTGATATTAATTGGTAAATTGTATTTATGGGATTGCAGAAAGAAACAAGTACTTCCAAACATCAAAGGTTTCAAATTTAAAGTAAGAACTAAATACCAAATCGAAAAATATATTTCCATTAAGAATAACAAATTAGAAACCTTTTATGAAAAATGGCCAAAAGACATTTCTCCCCTTTAATTAATTTCGTGAGTATGTAATTAACATTGTAATCTTTTATGTGTGTTTGTGTTTTTGCTTTATTTCAGAGTGTACTGTAAACATTAAATGTTAATCTTCCTTTTATCTACATAATTAAGTACGTAATTAAGTATTAATTAATTCTTTGTAAAATAAGCCTCTTTCAGCAATTGCGCGGCTGTTTGTGGCTGTAATGTATATATTTGTGAAATGTAGATAATTGTAAGTATGTCTGTTATTGCGGTAGTTTAGAACATTGTTATTAGTTTCTTTTTAATTAGTTCTTTGTAATTACAGTAATAAATGTCTTGAATAAAAAAAAAATAAATAAATATAAAAAAAAAAAAGATAAAATAAAATAATGTAAAAAAAATATGAATTTTAACGAATTCTAACGACCAAGGTATCAAAGACTACATCAGTTTAATCTTGGTTAACCAAACAACAAAATGCATGCTCAGTATGTCTTCACTGACCATAATGAGAGCTGGCTTCTTCTTGTATTTCTGGGCTTATCAGCTGTTCTCTTACGTCGTATCGAATTCCTGACATGTCGCCTAGTTCCATTTCTCCCCCGCAAAGTAAATCCGAGTCCCATTCGTCACCAATTCCTGCATGGTCACCGCCGTTTCCAGAGCTTGAGGACTCCTCGGGATTCGAACAGTTGTCAGAGTTCATAGAATTGAGTACATCTATTTGATGCAGAGATAAGAAAAGGAAAATTACACTTGAAATCTTGTGATGTATGTTTATCTAATAAAAATAACGAACTGCAACGAAGCAGTTCGAATGGTACGTTGAGATGGCCTACGAATAAGGTGAAAGTGTGGCACGCATGAACCACAACTTTCAAAACTTTACAAAACTTTAGGCGGTACACGTGTTAGAACTAACCTCAAAGTGACATGCATATAAAACAAAGACCTATTAATAGGACGCAGAAAAAATATCTGTGGAGCATAACTTACCCGAATCCTCTCGAGAAGAAACGTCAGTTACTTTAAGAAAAACCTGGATAGAAGGCAAGAAGGTGACATGAAAAAGTATAACATCTTGTAACTCTGGATAAAATATTCTTAATTTCAGTTCTAATTTTCAATAAATCTCAATTTCCATTACGCCTAAAATGTCCACCTGCTATACCTTAAGTCCTAAAATCTACATTGCCTTGTAATAAAAATAATAAATAAATGACTTTGAATGATGGTAGCATATTCACATATTAGCTCTTCGTCTACCATTTCCCAATAACACTTGGAATTTGGAATGGCCAATGTTGGTTTTTGAGGGAACGGGAAAACCAAATTATCCGCAGAAAAAAACACACGGGAACAAGGGGAAAAACTAACAACAAACTCTACCCACAAATGGTCAAATGGTATCATCTCAGGAATTCGAATCCGCGAAACATTAGTGGGACGTGCGCGACTGCTCTTTCCACACCCCTGCTGCTCTCGTAGAACGTAATCTTGTGTATAAATGTACTATGCATAACCGTTTTACCAAACATTGAGAGGGCATTTGCAAACACCCCTGGTTGTAACATTTAATATAATTTGGAAGAAAGAGATTTATAACACCAGAAAGCTCAGAAAACATTCCAAGTTGCGGGTGAGAATCGAACTCACGACCTTCCGGGTTCTAGTTCGGAAGCTCTAACCACAGAGCTGCTGGAGGCCCTATGGCGGAAAGGTTCGAAATTTAATTATAACTACACCAGTCACGGAGAACTGTATCAGGGAATGTTTTAGGGACATTTGCTTTACACGAAGCTGTGATTTCCTCATTGAAAAGTAATTTCCCAAACTCCATAACGAAAAAGGACGCATAATAGGCCATTTCCGAGTTCCAAACAATCTCACTTTCAAAACGAGGGTAAGTGCGAAACCTTTGTTGTGAAAATGAGTTTTATTTCCATGACAATTAAAAATCATTTTCATATCAATGGCTTCGCACTTAACCTCGCTTTGAAAGTGAGACTTTTTGGAACTCGGAAATGGCCTGGCATAATCATTCTAACTGGCAAAATGATTTAGTCAGCTGTAACATAGCCCGTTTACGTTAATTTAGATTTAGTTCAAATTTCCTGTTGCAAGTGTTTAAACGTCTCTCCCCCACGCTAGCTTACCTCCTCGAGAGCGGTATCTGCCAACCCAAAACTGTCAATTCCAAGTTCACTTTGCTTCTTCTCCAGATCACTAAAGAAGATTTCAAAGCCGCCACGTTTGACGGAGTTGTCAGGAAGAACGAATGTGAGTTCCTGTAATGTGTTCTGCTCGAGCCTGGCGGCCGGCACGTGAGATTTGATAAAGGTGGACACCTGCTTAACATGATCTTCATTGCTGTTCTGGGGTTCTGTAAAACGAAACATTTCAGAATTGCCAGTCACTCAGGGTTTGGATGGAGTTTAGTTTACCTCTTACACCTGATAACTGCAAACCGAACTGATCTGCTTTTAGTGCAACTTCTTTTCTGGTAAATGTTAGGGTTCGCAGCCAAATTTCAAATCAACCCAAACAACATAGTAATGGTAACTGGACTAACCTAGCCTGCAGTGCAGGCGTTTTCTTCGGTCGCGCAAACGTCTTTGCTCGCGAAAGCGCCATGATGAAACTTCCCAAAGAGAGGAAGAAATGGCCGAGTCAAAGGGAGGGGGAGGGGGCGGGGAGAGGGTAGGGTTAGGGTTAGGGTTAGGGTTACTATTTATTCCCTACCCAATCTTCCACTGTCATAAAATCAAAGATGGCGGCTACAATAATACAAACACGAACACGAACAAGGTTTCGCCCACCCAAAATACGCCTGCACTGCAGGCTAGGACTAACCTTAACAAAACAGGTCGCTGGTCTAGTGCTATAAATAAACCCAAATTCGTCATCATTCTTTCACTTACCAGGCTGAAGGGTACTGTCACTTGCTGACGTCACACTCGTCTCCAAGTCCCGTCTGGACTCTTGCGGTGACATGTGAACACTAACCATGGACCCCTGGGGGGTTCTTTCTCGTTTCTTTACCAGGGTGAGGTGATAGCCATCTCCAAAGTGACTTTTCAAGAAAAGTGATGAGCCCACACAACGGAGCTTTCCGTTAGAGACAATGGCAATGCGGTCTCCCAGCAAATCAGCCTCGTCCATGAAGTGTGTGGAAAGCAAGATAGTTCGACCTGTGGTGAAATTTACTTATAAAGACTACATACAAACAAGTTACAATAGAGTTAAAGTGATTTTACTAAAACCATGAAACGATATGTAACAATTAGTACCAAATAGTAACAGTAAACAAAAGAAAACAATGAAATTAGAGTGTAATACTGCGTTTTAGTCTACTCTCTATTTCACGATTTAAGTAAAATCACTTAATAGAGGACAACAAGAACAAAAGGTGTTAATCAAATTATAAAATTAACGTGACAAGGAACCCTAACGAAGCTTGAAGCTTATATTAATAGGCTTCCTTCAACTACTAGTGAACTAAATTCATGGCTGAGTGCAGAGTGAGCAAGATCAGAAAATTAAACGACAGATCGGCTATCAGTGAGATAATTCTTTAATTTAAAAAAAAAAAAAAAAAACAGATACAGAAGGAGAGCTAATTAGTGAAACAGGCAACGAATTCCAGATTTTAGGTCCTCGGTAAAGGATACTGAATTGCTTTATATTTGCTCTACAAAAATGAGGTCTATACTGAGAGGCTAGTCGAGTTCCGTATTGATGGACTTGATTACTACTTAAGAACAAGTCATGAAAGCTATTAGGCAAAAGATTATGGTGATAAGAATACATAAAGGTAGCGACAGAAAATGAATACTAAATATGCCAAGGACTTTAAGCTGGCTAAATAAAGGGGCGGTATTTGCTAGATAATGAGCTTTTGTTATGAGTCGCACTAGACGCTTTTGCAAAAGGTAAATACAGTTTAAGTTGGAACAGTAGGTGGAGGACCAGGCGACATTACAGTATGTTAAGAAAGGATATACAATAGGGAGTAATTTACGGTCTGTGTTGTGGGTAAAATCCGTTCTCAGCTTAAACCAGATTACCAGCTTCTGGTAGGTTAAATGTTGATTTCACTCGTGCACGGATTTAATAAACAGTAGTTGCATCTACCTTTCTTGTACTTGATTAGGAGGTCCCATATGGCTCTTCTGGCAAAAGGGTCCACACCGGCAGTGGGCTCATCAAGAATAACAGTTCGTGATCCAGCAGCGAAGGCCATTGCTACAGAGAGCTTCCTTTTCATGCCCCCACTCAACGTCTCCACTGCGCAGTGTCTTTTTGTGGGTAGTCCTACATCCATTACGAGCCTTTTGGGAAAAAAGGGAGGGAGGGTTTGTTTCATTCTTTCATTCCTGGTTGGCGGAAGTTTCCCTCACACGCGAGGTGGGTTTAGGATATATTTTGAATGAACTACAGGGCTGAGTTGCTCAAAGCATGGTTAGCTTTAACCATGGGTTAAGCAGTATCAAAACCAATACGTTGTCAAGGTATTAAACGCTGGTTAACGCTAACCATGCTTCGAGCAACTGGGCCCAGGTAGGTAAGATTTTCTATCCATACTTTGTCGGAGTAATTCTTCTGGAATGTGTATCTCTTTCCGTGTTTGAAGAGTGATGTCTGGATCTTTTATTCGTCTTTGCAAGTTCCCGAGTAACAAGTTTAACGAAAGATACCAGGGAGGTTAGGCAACGGTGACGGCGACGGCAACAAGAACGACAACAAAGTAATAGGAGGATAGGAAAATGTTGGAGGATGTGAACACAAGACAACGATTTTCCTTTATTTCTTTCAGTAAACTTAGATACAGTATTTTAGAATTCGACTCCTGAAAAAATCGCCAACATTTCACATTTCATTTCATTTCATTGCAAATGAAGAGTTGGAATGAAAGTCATGAAGTTTGAAACAGCACGAATTTACCTCTTGAGTTAAGTTTTTGCTGCCGTTACGTCGCCGAAGCTTAAGTTCCCTAACAACACAGTTAAGACAACTTACTGATCCATTTCCCTTTTGACCTCACTCTCAGGCATCCCTTTCATTCGCGCGTAGAACCACAGATGCTCATCTACAGTCATTCTAATAATTCAAAGGATATTAACCCTTTAAGCCCCAGTATCCACATACAAATTCTCCAAACTGATCTCCATACATTTCCTTAAAGAATTAGTTGAGAGAATTTGTTCAAAGATCAAAGTATTTTCTCTTGAGTGATCATTTTATTGATTCTCATAACTTATCTCTTTACAGTGTATGGATAATTGTAAGGAGAAAATTGATCTTGGACACTATTGGGACTTAAAGGGTTAAAAGGTTAGATAAAGAAGGTAGAGGAGAGTCACTTAAAAAAGCGTTTACAGAAAAAGCTTCACTACTTGAATGCTAGTGCACAATTGTCCAATTAAATACAAGCAGACAATAAAACGAACCTATCACATATCGCCTCACCACTCTCTTTCCCCTTCCAACTCGAATGCAGATAGAGCGATTTTCGTATGACCTTGAAATGAAAGCGCGCGAACAAAACAGAAACGACAAACGAACGGAAATAGAGCGATTTGATTGGTTTATCGAACGGACAGACAAACGCGCCTGGCTTTTCATTGGTTAAGCGAACGCTCAGGTGAAAAAACTTCATGCCCGAGAATTTTCTAGAAATCAACCGATACTTCGCTTTGACGTCATACTACAACACGATTAGCCAATCAAAAAATGCCTTCTCCATATTAGGGTTTCTTTGGCGGGAAAACGAAGAGGCCATGTTTTGATCTTTTCATCCATTGGCTGATGAAACAAAGAACGAACATTTACCGAAACCTTTTTTCAAGGTCATACGAAAATCGCTCTATCACTAAATGCACAACCTTAAATAAAGAGCCAACCTGTCAAATAACACATTATGTTGTGGACACATTCCCAGACTGCGTCGAATCTTCTCCATGTCCATACGGATATCATGACCGTAGATATACGCCGTGCCAGCGGTGGGTGGAAACAGGCCTGTTAGAATGGACATGGTAGTCGTCTTTCCGGCTCCATTATGACCAAGAAATGACGTGATTTGTCCCTCATACAAGTTCAGTGTTAATCCATCCACAGCCAGTTTCTTTCCTTCTTTGTAAACCTGCCAGAAACAGACGTTAAGACAATTTTTAAGTTAATTCTCTCATTCGCCTGCTTCGTGAAACCCCTGTATAGAGCGTCTGCGAATTAGTGCACAATATCGTGTTAGAATCCCGCAGAGAGGCAAGAACAAATGTCGGATATTTTTATTGGTTAGTCTCTTACGCAGTTTGTGATTAGTCCGTTTTGCAAAAGTGTTGACATGCCAAACACGATTCATAACTCATGATAGTGTGAAGCATGAACTTAGAGTTAGCTTGAACAACAAAGAGGCCCTGAAATTTAAAGTAAAATTCCGACAAGCGACATTGCCTTGACACAGCTTGCCAAGAAATATAACACAATTTCATGAACACTATGGCCGCGTACCTTGACAAGATTCTCGATAGTTACGCCCAGTGTCAGGTGAATCGGCTCGCGCTCGTACGCTAGCAGGCCTTGAACCTGCGGCGCGTCCTCCAATTCATCCGCTGTCATCATCTGGAACGTACTGCGGCTCAGCTTTGGGCACGCCTGCGTGTTATGACCGAACCAGTATGACGGCTGACAGACGAAGTACCAGGGGCGGGGCAGGCCGTAAGATCCCGGATGAACAGCCTCAATATACCAGACCAGAAGGGCGTAAATAAATGTGTCCATCATCATACAGTACAGTACTGTGAGCAGGTTGAACTCGTCACCCTTGACCTACAGTAAAGAAGAACGCGAATTTGAATTGAGACTATACATGGGGACATCCGGGACATTGTATACTAGCAGAGTGGTCAGCGACTCGTATACGGAAGTCCCGAGTTCCAGGCCCGCTCTCCGGAGTTGTTTTTCTGTAGATCCCAGTTCAACTCGGCCATGCTTACAAATAGCTATCTATACCATGTGTTATCACTTATCCCTATTTTTTATCAGTTTAGTTGAATGCCTTAAACTAGCTAAATCTGCTAAGCGGACTTTCCCAATAAACAAACCCTAGTTATAACTGATTTAAAGGACTATCGGCCAAAACTCTGGTTAGGTTTGGTTTTTCAACACTAACTACAAATCGCACTAGCACGAAGTACAGAATGAACCAAAATAAATCACAAAAAAGGCAAAACGGTATAAAAGATAGCAAGAACATTTAGGTATCTTCAGTTTATGACGCTAATACATACGGGACTCTTGCCAAGATTGGACCACTGCACTCCGACCCCCTGTTCTTCATAGATCGCGAAATACCTCGCTCCCAGTCCAAACGCAGAGGTAGAGAGGAGACTGGCAGCGATTTTCTCCCTTGCCTTTACGTTGACGAACCCAGCCTCCTCTCGGATGGAGATAAACACGTAGGGGAGGTAGGTCAGAAAGTAAATGATTCCCCCACAGGCTGAGGCCATCTTGGCTTTGGAGAAGAACACAGAGATTAGGAAACAAAAAACGATGGTCACCACTGCAAAAGCCATGAGGAATACCCACACCACGAGCGGATCGCTGTAATATAACACCTTGCCATACTGTGGAGAATAAAACAGTACAATTGTTAATTATCGCTACTCTGTTGTTTTAATTGGGAGCCACGCCCCAATAATAAAATGTCATATTATGTTACACGGTGAAGAGAAGGCGTTTAATCGCAACAAAATTAGAAGTAGAAGAGGTTATATCTACCTTGCGTTGGAGAAAGACCCGGAAATGAGGAAAATTAAACCATGGACATTTGCCAAGGCCATGTCCAAGAAATATACAGCCTCGTTTTCACCTGACCCAATTCCCAAGGCCAAGGTCACTTTTTGGTCTTGCGTTTTCAGTCAAGACAGACTAGTTAGCTGACGAAAATTTCCATCTACGCTCGGTGTTACTACAGAGAATCTTGATACAAAAATTTAGTGATTTTATTTACCTTCAGAATGACAACCAGCAGTGCAACAGTGATAGACATGACTACAAGTGAGGTTATGAACCATGCCACCCAGTGTACGGCATTCGAAAGACCCATCATCTTCATGACCTCCTTAAGACGCTGTTCTTTCTCGTAGACGATGGCCTGTACAGCAAGCGCTACCGTGTAGATCCATGATACTGTCATACACAAAGGCATCATGTGCTCAATGATGAACATGAAGCTGCGGGAGAACAACACACACATGAAACGCTCCTGCCGCAGATAGAGCGATTTTCTTCTGACCTTGAAATGAAAACACGCGAACAAAACAGAAACAACAAACGAACGGAAATAGAGCGATTTGATTGGTTTATCGAACGGATACAAACGTGCGTGGCTTTTGGTTGGTTAAGCGAACGCTCGCGTAAAAAAACTTCATGCCCGAGAACTTTCTAGAAATCAATGGATCCTTCGCTTTGACGTCATACTGCAACACTATTGGCCAATCGAACAATGCTTCTCCATACTAGGGTTTTCTTTGGCGGGAAAACGAAGAGTCCATGTTTTGCTCTTTTCATCCATTGGCTGATGAAACAGATGACGAACACTTATCGAAACCATTTTTCAAGGTCATACGAAAATCGCTCTAACAGGGACTTAAAGATCCAACGACGCGACAGCAACGAGAACGTCACTTAAAATTTGAAACGCCACTCTTCCAGTTTTTATTGCAACTATTCCTACCCACTAACTTTGTCAAATGTAGGGGAAGCCTCCTGTGGTTGAGTTCGCGAAATTAGGCATTTTTACGTCGTAGTCGTGCAAAAACGGGCAAAGAAATGTACAAACAAGCGTGATGCACTTGCAAAGTTGTTGTTTTGCTTATAAAACCTATTGCCTTTTCGACGTTCTCGCTGCCGTCCTCGTTGTTGCATCTTGAAGTCCCTAATTCCAGTACGTACGCGATACATGAGGGGAGAGGGGTATCAGAGGTTTTTTAGTCATCAAAAAACAGTAACGTATCAAACTAAGACCAACAGACTACAAGAGTAGTTTTCCAGCTATGTTACAATTTACTCTTTAAAACAGCCAGTAGTCATAAAGACGTTTTCGTCAAGCTATAAAGAAGGGTACAGGTCTGAACAGTAAAGGGATACACAGTTTTTGGACAAGTGGCTGGAAATATCTCAAAGTTCATTCGTCCATACTTTTGATACACAATACAACCTACTGAAAACCTGTTTTAACAGGTCTTACTTGTCTCTGACGTAACACGGATAGGGCATCTCATGAAGGTAGACTGCAGGTTTAACTACATCTCGTCCAGCGTGCAAATCAACAATGGCCCTCTCAATCTGATCTTGTAACCACGTGAAGCCCAAGTCATAATACCGCTGATTCCAACTCTGCGGGCCCGGCATCCAGTAAGGATCCCGGGTGCTGTCAGTATTGGGCGTAAAATAAGACGCGTTCATACGAATTTTGTACTTGACGTGAGCTGGTAAAGTAGCGTTCACACGGATATTCAGGAACACGATCCCTGTAAACAAGAAGTTGAATGTAAATGGCCCCTATGCATGATTTCACCACCAAGTAAAAAAATTCTTTGCATTTGCACTCTCTGTGCCTGGTTACGCTTTTCAACTCTACTGCCTTGCGACTTCGTTTACGCAAACATTACAACATTACAATTTCAAAGAACTTTCAAGAACCGACTATTAAATTCAATGACTTTCCAGGCCTGGAAAATGAAATTCTTTAATTCCATGACTTTCCAGGTTTCCATGACCCGTACGAATCCTGACTATATTGAGAGTTCTAAGTTTATAAACCTTACAATCACGTGATGGTAAATTTATCCTTAAGAAGCAAAACTAACCTGCAACAACTTTAGAGGTGTCTCCTGCCTTTGAGTTGTTGATATTCAGTGCAAAATTGACTAACGATTGCTCGTCCTTGAAGCCTTTAAAAATATTAAGATCAAGCTGCGACGCCATCTCCAGCCACATGCGAGCCACGTTATCAATAGCATCCAGTTGCTTGATTAAAGGGTTGGTGTTATCACAACTACTAGTCAACAGCTCGTCAAGACCTTGGCTTTGGTATTCCCTAAGGACAAACGGTAATTAATTGCTTTACAATAGTCCAGTTTCGAATTAAAAATTACCGCTGAATACAAACATTAACGACACATTCATACAGGGTTAGCCTCGACGTAAAGTAAAATATTCAGAAACTCTGGCAAGTAAGTGTTTGAAATTTGAATATACACAATAGACAGAGTAATAAACAGGTCTTTTTCTCGTTGGAATTTGTGAATTTATTACTTCAGATGGAGGCTAAGGCTGTAAAAAATGCGTCTTCACTTCTTCATTTCAGCGGTCATAGAGAACTCGAAAGTGGACTATTTGTATGTGAAATCAAATGTTGACGAGTGAAATAAGGGACCAATTTCACGCGCGTTTTGCCCAAATCCTCAAGGCTCGGGAAATTATTGGAATTTGGGCAAACCGCAAGTGAAATTAATCCCTAATTTACAAAGTATCAAATTAGGGAAATGCTGTTATGAACTGAGATACAGCTTGTGCGTTTCATCTGTCCTTACTTGATTTTATCGGCGGGTCTATATCCAGAAGTATTGTACGCCAAATCATCGTAGCGACGGAGACATTTATGCTCACTGTTCAACACCAGTCCTAGGTAATGCTGAGATTCATTCTGTTGTAACACTGCACGGATCTTCTGTGACGTGTTTAACCAATCTTTTGCGAGATGCTGAAGCTTTTCGATGTCTGAAAATGTTCTGTTTGCCTGGGAGAAAACAAACATTTTACAGAACCGAGTCTACGATTGAGAGAGTTTGTTAAATCTAGATGTAAAGTACAATTTACTGAAAAGTTCATGACTTAAAAATAACGATAAAAATCAATCAAAATAAAATATTAATAATAATAATCATAATAAATAATCATAACAATAATCCCCATAATAATGATAATAGGGGAAAGCTAAATGTCAAAAATACAACACTGGCTATAAAAACCAGGGCAATATCTGTAAAACGTTACAGAGATGGCATAATTAATTGAAGTAAGATGAAATTGGAGAGTATAGCCTTAGTCTTAGATAGGCAACCAGGGAAATTAATGGAACCATTTATGGACTGTAATAAGCCCATCTAGTGACGCGGACCGTGGAGGACATTGTATGATTGGAGTAACAGATTGTGTGCGGATAGAAGAAGCTGGACTAGGCTACTGCCTTGAGAGGAAAACATAAGCGTTACTTGTAGCAGTAAGGAGGAAGAAATATTATCAAAGGAAAAAGTGGAAAACCCTAAACTACCTAAAAAAAAATGAAAACAACAGCCTGACCACGACATTTACCTTCTTGATGATTTCGTCAGCGGCAGTCCCATTAGGAGAGTAAACAATTGTAGGATTGTGAAGCAAGAGATACAACATCATCCGCATGGTCCGTGTTTTACAAGCTGTCGACCGACAACGATAGTCATACATGTGGTCTACCACCCTTTTAGACGGCTGTGCGCTGGGATCAGGGCCACATATGATTGGGCCGAGATTCTTCCACATCTCATGAAGGTAGATTTTCTTTCTTTCCGACGATGACTTGTTCTGAAGTCCTTCAGTAAATGATAGGTTAATCCGCAGTAATTGCGCAAGTTCTATTCCTTCTTGCACCAAGTGTACAAATTGAGTCAAGTTCTTTACCTGAAAATTGGAGGAAGGAAAATGAAAGGTCACACGCAAGTGGCACGCTAAATGGACAGCTTACTCGCACGCTAAGTTGCATAAATTGTAACGCATGACTTACGACGTCTAAAGTTAAGCCGGTCAAACTCTTTGTTTTAACGCTAGATAGTAACAGTAACGTCTGACCTTTGATTACTCGTTCATTGTTTAGGGTTTTATAAAAGCCACAAAAGAAGACAGTTCTCAAAAAGAATGCTCGGTCTAACTAGTATTTTTAGAAGTGACCTAAACAGTTTTCTTGGCACTTTTCTGAATAGTTATCAGGCAGTAGAGTTCGCTAAAGGGACGCGGTTAGTGGTCAGTGTTTTAAGATTGATGTACACGATAATATTTCAGTACAATCGCTAATTCAAAAGAAAGTTAAAATTATCAAAATAGAAAATGAGCAGAGAGAAACAGCTCTAAAAATTTCATATATGGATAAAACTGGCTTGAATCTTCTGATTTCCGTGTAGTTTTTATGAACAGTAAACGAGAAGTTACGGCGGGAAAACTTGGTCACGTGGTACAAATTACCATTTGCCATTTGCTGGGGACGTGACTCTAAATCTGTCTATTGTTAAGAAGAACTACGGCGATAACATTTCAGGGGACGGATATTTTTTCTTAGAGTGCAAACCAATAGAAAACGGTTTCTTTAAACTGTACAACACTTACATCTCCTCTAAGTTTTTCATAAGACTTGTTGTATGCAATCAAATCCTCCCGGGTTACATTCAGCTGGAAATAAAAAAAAAAAAAGAAAAAGCATGCATAGTCATGACTGATACAAAGTGCTTGTAAGTTCCAAGAAGCTGGTGACTGAACCGGAAGAGCTCATCGTTTACTATCGAGGCCCAAAGGACTTAACAGATCGACAAGGATTGTTCAACGTCTACGCCAGCATTAACCACTTTGAGGTCACATATACATGTAAGACTGGGTCAACACTGGGCATTCTGTCACTCCTTTTATTGGCTATTGAAAGGTTGCGCAGAAATCTGGGTCCAATTCGCCGCCAAAAGCATTCCCAGAGTGGCATTCGAAACAAGCCTGATCCAGTCCCACACGCAACTTAATAAGTGGTTGTTCAAGTATAGATTAAGGATTACATCAAGGTGCATAGGGCTGTTGGAGGTATTCTTCTAATTTAGGCATTAACGCATCTCGTGGTACTGCTAAATTTTTGTTCCTCACTCGTAATGGGGCTAACTTTTATTTAGGCTAAGTTAATCTCGAGCCAATGCAGCCAGCGGTGTTCCCGTATTAGCATGCGTGACATGCGGGGTGGCCCACTTGGGGGTTTTCAGGGCTGCTATCCTTTTGCGTTATTTTGCAAGCTATTCTAGCTGATCATTGCGGATCACCCCTTTTGCTTCGTGCTGGCGAATCTTTGCAGATTCTTGTCCCTCACTGCTTAACTTCAATTGAGGCTTCAATCGACTTGATCCGCAGCTAACTTGTAAACATTTTCAAAACTGCGTGCCTCGTTGGACAAAGCAAAGAAAAATACTACTATGACATCAGCCGTGTATCTGTACTCCAATGGCCAAACGTATAAACGACCAACGAAAAAGCATATGGTATTCAGTAAAACAGTACAAGTACAAAAAAACCCACAGTCCTCCCAACCTTTTGCATGGCAGCACTACGATCTATATGATTCTGTAAATAGCCAGCTAACAACTGCGCTTGTGAAGGTGTTAAACCGCATAGGTAACGAAGTGTTTCCTACAAATGAAGAATTAAAAATACAGTTAAAAAGTAAAACCAGTCCATTCTTTACTGGAGTAATTGGATGTCAGTCTTGCTGTATAGTTGTACTGGTATGCTACGGTTATTACTTAAGCAATAGACCACACTTTCTATGGGTTTACCGGCGTGATAACCCACGCGGGATGTTGGAAGAACACGAGAAAAGCCTGTACATCATGAGCCGAAGGCGAGTGTTTTACAAGCTTTTCGAGTGTTCTCCCAACATCCCAACATCCCGAGTTGGTTAGTTGTTCCATAAAACTGAATTGTTTATAACAAATATTATTATTCCTATCTGTAAACACACCTTTTGGCTTGCACTTTTGAGCACCAAAATTTTCTCCAGTTGCGTAGTATTGCATGAGGAAGTATTCACAGGCAGTTCAGGGATGTTAGACGCCTGAAAAATAAATGTAAGGTTACAAAACCAAATAGTAAAATTTTATGATTTTAGGGGGCAGCTACAATAACTTGAAAATGATATTTTCGAGTGAATTTAATAGAGTGGAATCTGTAGAGTTCTTCTCCTAAACTTTTTCTTGGAATGCCTGAAATGATACTCCACCCTCAGATTAACTACCCCTACCATGGATCTAAGAGGATTAGGATTTTTTTTGTTTGTTTTATTTTTATTATCATTTTGCAATTTAAATTAAATATGTAAACAAAATTCAAAGAAGATGCAGTAGACCTGCACCGTTCTAAACCTCTTATTTCACTGGTCCCCTTTAATCTGCACCTCCATTGCTTTCAGGGATAGGGACATTGTTATGTGACAATCCCTATTGTTTTCCCAGCAAATCACAAACAATCTTTCAAATAGGTGCGGGTCGCCCCAGAAGATAAGGCAAGGGAGCCCAAGAAAGCCAATAAGGCTTATAAAAAGGACCACCTTTAATAATATCGGCAAGACAATTTAACAAATCACAAAAACTTTCTTTACAACATAGCAAATAATCATTAAATAGGATAAAAATAGGTAAGGTTGAACATGCAAGTGCAAAAACGAAAAAGAAAAAGTGAGAAGAAATAATGCAAGAATATGAGAAAAAAAAAGTGAAAAACTAGACACAACCATTATAAGAAGTAAGGAGTGCTAATACCAAGAAATATTACTTTAGTTTAGAAGTGGATTAAAACAGCAATACTAAAGGCATTCTGAATTTCAGAGCTAAGGGACGAGGTCATCACTGTAGGATGACAATAACGATTCATCCTGATGAACTGATGAACTCCACTGAACAGCTGCCCTTGGGGTACCGCTTATTAGAGGTTGGCCACTCAATGATTGACAAGGTTCATCATAAAATAGCAAAATCTTTAGCAGAAACATCACTTTATTTTGAAACAAATACACAACAATCAGCTGTCACCTTCTATCCTGGACTATATGTTCCTTCATTGTATTTTTAAAATAAAGCCAGACTAAGAGTATCAAGCATTTGACAGCCACTTGATGTGACAATAATAGAAGAATTCTCCTCAGCATGGCCAAAAGGGTGGCTGGAGCTGCTTGATGAAGGCAGCTGATTAATAGAGGTTTTTTGACAATATTCTCTTCTTTAATTATATCATTTCAGGACTTTGATTCTGGTCACTTAATATAGGGTGGCTGCTTAATGGAGGTTCAACCGTATTTTCAAAACAATAATAATTGTTGTACACTTGGTGTAAGACTGAAATGAAAGGTGAAATGGATGGTTGCAAATACTCCTGCAGATGTAACAGCATACAAACCGGTTCAGTAGTGAGGTTGACTTGTGCAGTTGGAGGCACAGTTGGTGCAGGATTCTGGAGGCGATTCATGACACTGAACAATAACCCTAGTAGGCCAGGTCCAGATGAAGCAGCATGTGGAGGAACTCCTAGAGAACCTCCCTGGTTTTGACCCACTGAATGGGTTCCAAAATGTTGCTGCTTCAAAAAGTCCCTTCCGTGGGCATCCACAAATTTTAAGAGCTGAAAAATAAAAGAAAATTTTACCAAATCAACCCAAGTCATAATTATTATAAGAATTATTCATCTTCAGCATACAATATTACTTCTTCTACCACTTCAATTTCACATGAAGGGATGTTCAAATAATCGCTATAATCTGAAAGATGCCTAATGTCATTTTTTTAGGCTTTTCAGTAGCTAATACTTGACAAGGGGTGCATACTCCACCTGGAGAGATTTTCACTGAGATCCTTACTAACAGATGTTTGCCTTCTTTCTGGTAGCACTCAGACAGAACCCCTAATCCATTGTCTTTGGGCACAGCACAGGGAATATACCCTCCCTTACTCGGCCACTGAGGTAACTTTTTGTTTTAAACAGGTGCACAGCGAGAAGGTAGTTATTCAGGAGTTAGGTGACTGGAGCATTAAGATCAGTCACCCTTCGCACCCATATAAGATTTATTCTACATCATATTAAAGGATTTATAAATCCAGTTTTGTTTTAAGACAACTGTTCTTTCACACCTCTACGGTCATTTTATCCCAATATCCACAAACAAATTCCCAAAAGTTACTGATCTCCCTACTTTTCCTTATGTCATTAGTCAGGGAATGTGGAGCACGATCAAAGCAATTTCCTCTAGGTGACCATTTATTAATTACATGCACAAATACAAAGAGAGAGATCTAGCCTGCACAGCTGATGGTATGATTAGCAAGAGGGAAAAAAAGCTGCCAAAACACATGCACAGCGACAAGGAGAATAGGGCAGAAACAACAAAGTTCATTTGCTTGTCGTTCCTGCATGCTTCACATTCATTTTCCCAGCTTTCACTGCCAGTTTTCACTGCCAGTATGACTGGTCTAATGGTTAATAGTAGTCCAGTACAGTTCTTTTTTCTTTTTACCTCCTTTGTGTTGACTGTTGTGTTCAGGAGACCCTCTGATATGGAAGGTGGAATGGACAGGTTATGCATAAGCTGTTGCACTTCATTGGGATCTTTTAATATTTCCTTTATTGTGAAATCTACATTACAAAAATGGACAACAAGTTAATTTCCTTAGAACTACAATCACAAATTATCAACTTGATTTTTCAAATACTTTGGGAGGATTATTTTGCTCAAAAGGTGAATACTGCAGTTTGATTGTGTTATAAAAATCTGTTCTGATGGCCCCTAAACAAAATTGACCCACATGTACAAATTATAAAGCTGCCACAAATTCTAGCAACAAACTACAGTTAACCTGACACTACTAGACACTACCACAAAGAACATAGGAGCTACAAAAGAAATACACATAGAGAAGTTGTGGCCTCGCTGGATTTGTAGAACACCTGATTAAATTTAACTACTGACTCTATGGAAGAAAATTCTACACATTTATGGGGATAGGGAATGTTCAAGTATTAAGCATACCTTTTCTTTAAAAGAATCGATTAATTTAGAATATTTCATTAGTTGATTTACTCCTCCAGTACTCTGAGCAATTCTGGGTACTCATGTGAGTAAAAAGTTTACTAACGAATACTTACTGTCAACATTTTGTGCATTTGACGCAAACTTCTTGAAGTTTTTATCAAAATCTCTATAATCCTCAGGTAGTGTCTGTAGATCCTGAGCAGTAGACAGACCAGGGGATGACAGAATATCAGCAATATGATCCAGAACAGCACCAATACTAAAGGAAAAAAAGCAACAGCTATTCACTACCGTCAAACCTTGGTTATCAAGACTATTTACCCAAACTTCAGATTGGTGGACAGGGAAGGTGAAATGGAGAGAGCTACAACCAGTTGCAAAATTACTTAATACACTGTACCTTATTTTGGCTCAAATGGCCTGCCCATGATCTTGTGGTCCCCACTCCTCATCCCCTCACCAAAGTATAATGCCACAGACCATGCTCAAAATATGGAGGAAAAACTTTGAATGGAGGGCAGGGTGGAAATTAGTATTTTTTTTAATCTCACGGATGTGTGACCAACGGCAATTTGAAGTAAGAAAGGCCAGTTTTCCATCAGAGTGTCTCAACATTTTTGCAGGAGGTTGTAGCACTTAATTGCTTTCAAAATTTGGGGGAAGGAGATTAAGCACATAGATTATGCCATATGTGAAAGTCATGATAATATTATATACATTAGCTACGTTAACTTCATTACCTTGCATTTGGGTGGACTGGAAAGCCGTGCTCATCTTTATCTTTATTATTGCAGAACTGCTGTAGCAGAGGAATGATTCCTGATGAAGGCAGTGCCCGTACTGGAAATACCACTGTGCAGAAAACAAACAGTTAGCAATTATTGGATGAGGTTGAACAAAATATCGTGATTTGTCAGTGGTGAGCAGATCAATTACTTGCCGAAGCCGAAGGCTGAGGCAAATAACTGATCTGCGAGGCACTGACAAATCACGATATTTTGCGATAACCGAGTTCAATAATTGTTTTATCATTCGATCACTGAGTTTGTTTTTTAGTAAATAATATCTTCGGAAAGCAGTTAGCACAGGCTGCCTTCCAGGAGTAATGACAGAGATCACATAAGCGAGCAAGGAGCAAGCGTGGTTTCATTTACGCATGAGCAGAATAGTATTAATTTTGCAGCCAAAAACAGTTGAACGACATTGCACATGAGCACACCATTATTTGTAGGCAGTTATTTGCAGGTCACATGGTGGGCTCTTGGCCAATGAAAAGGAAGAAACATTTGCATCGAATGATAATTAATGATATTGAGCTCATTTATCTGTTCATGTGTTTAAGTTACATTATTTTTTAAGGCTTCCTATTCAGAACTGCATAAGTTGTGTCTCTACCAACCATGATCTACTTTGCATTTGTTTCTTCATTCCACATTTCCATTATATGAAATTCATATTCATATACTTGTTACGGGTCAAAATTAAGTTCAGATTAAATTCTTTAACCTAGTAGGTTTATTGCAGGTAACAAGAGGAGCCCGCAATCCTAATCTCCAGGCATTTATTATGCATGCATTGCCTGTGTGTAGTCAGGATTCATTTGGACTTCCACTGGAATGCACAGAACACAATTTGATCACGTGCATTTGGACCTTTTATCACTTGTAATCTGATCATGCGTGTTTTGACCATCTGTCATGTGAAACGTACACAAAGCACAGCGTTGGAGCAATTACTAGTAACATGAAGGTACATTATATAGACTGACTTCCTTCTGACTCAATGACATAATACACTGGATAATACGGTCAACTCTCTCTTAATGAACACCTCTTTACAATGGCCACCTCACTAAAACAGACACCTAGAGTTGGTCCCTGCCTTTCTTTACTCCTTTTGGTTGACTCTCTATACGACGGACACCTCGCTAAAACGGACACCTAGAGTTAGTCTCTGCCTTTCTTTACTCCTTTTGGTTGACTCTCTATACGATGGACACCTCGCTAAAACGGACACCTAGAGTAGGTCCCTGCCTTTCTTTACTCCTTTTGGTTGACTCTCTATATGACGGAAATCTCCCAAAGACAGACACATGGTGGCAGTCCCAAATTAAGGTGCCCACCTTAGAGAGAGTTGACGAAAGGACATAATTTGCAGTAAAATGATGTAGGGAGTCTTGATTAATCCTCCACCCCCTCGCATACAGCTGTATGGTTACACTTAATTGGGATCATACACCTGTAAGTGAAGAGGTTGGAATGTTTTGACAACTCCAAGTCCATCAACAAAACTTATAAATCACATCATATTTACAAAATTACACTTTTAGCACATCTAATAACTGAAACATTACAAAAACTTAAAACAAAAAATATAAATAAAATAAAAATAGCTTGGTTAAAACTCCCATCTGATGTACAGCAACCTTGTTGGCTACCTGCCTGACTATATATAAAATGGGAATGTACCACTAGACAGGCAATTGCAGAAACATGGTTTTTGGAGTTTTGCATGGGATGCCATGCCATCCTCTGAGCAAGGAAATGGGGGAATTTCAAAGCCCAGTGGCAGCCCTGCATGTACATGTATATGTCCAAAACCCCATCAAGTACACCCCTCCCAGGGTTGATTATTACACAATTTGAGTCCTATTAATTTGAACTGGGTCCCCTACAGGCTATCCACTACACTGTACCAAGAAAATACCCTATTTAGAGCATGCAAAAAAAGTAGAGTCCGATAGCCGGAGCTAGTTGATTTTGCTAAAGGACAGGTGAATTTTGTTCTTGACCCTCCTGGTACATGTACAGATGCTAATCCATCATATGAGAGAACATACACCTGACCCTGCTGGCAGAAAGAAACATTGCAGGTCGATCTTCATTGCTACCATGCCTGCAAAGTTGAACTCACCCTAACTCTAGCCCTAACCCTCAACAACACCTTTTGCTGAATCCTCCTTTACAAAGGTTTCTTAAAATAAAATATTTCCCCATTTCTGATAAATTTTGCTCAAATCCCTTGGCTAATTCTTTAACCAGGTAGTGCTGACTAGCCTGCACCACAGGTGAAACTAAACCTCTGTTTAAGTCTTATCATGGTTAGACTACATCTGTGATGTAGGCTCAGGTTGACCAAATTTGGAAGATGTTTGCAATCAACAGTTAAATGATATCATTAGTGCAGGATAGCAACAGAAAAAGGGATGGCAACCAAGAAGCCCTGCTCTAGCTCAGCTGTTTTGGTTGAGTTAGAGAAAACAGCAGAAAATTCCACATGCTTTTTAAAGAAGAAATAGCCAAATTACTGTCTAAACAGCAAATATCAACTCAATTGATGACAAATGCTATTTGAGAAATATCTTTTACTTCATTGAATGATAAAACAACTACAGCTGTATGGGATTTGGCTTTCATGATGATCTGAAGAAATATGCATATATTGGAGGGTGTTAATCTACTTAATTCTTCAGATCACATTCAGCCTCATCTATAAATATTAATTTTATGCACCATTGTCAGAATCTGTCCAATATTAGCAGGTGACTGTATTAAGTGGCTGTCCCTTATAAGTGGGATTTTTACAGTTGAAACATGCTGCTTTGTGTTTCTGTTATTCAAAAATAACCGACAGTGTACATTTCTACAACCCAAAACCCTCGCCTCCCCACCCCCTCGCAAAAAAGAAAAGATTAGCTCATCGATGATGTCGTCAAATCAACGTCCAATCTGCTTTTGAGAATGAACAATAATATTCAACTTAAGTTGTATTTCTTTTTCCGAATTTCAGCACCTTTGTACTTTTCATACATTCTACAGACTGTTTCCTTGGTCTCTCAAGAGCAGATGCTTTTATTTTGAAAACTGCTAGTTTGCACGGTCATTGTGACACTATTAAAAAAATAGATTGTAAGTTGAATTATAACGCTTCAATGAATATACGTAGCTTACCCTCCGGGACAAAATCCGGTTCTCGTCTAAATCGAATGCCCATCAAAATGAGAAATAAAACTAGCGGCTTGAGTACTTCTATCAGGACAGCAAACTGCAAAAAAGGATTAAATCATATTTGCGTGTTCCCTTTGTAGTCTGTAAGAATGACTGGAATTGGCCCACATGAAATGGAAAATATGCAAGATCGACCAGATGCAAACTCTGCTATCGTAGACAATACATCGAGACACTTACCGGCGCCCGCTTTTTTAAGGTGTAATTTTTCCACAGCAACAGCATGAGTTGCAGTCCAAACCCCATGGCTTGATCGACCAGAATTCGACGAGATCATACAACACGAAACGAAGGGCAAGAAGAGTAAAAGTCTTACGTAAATAAACAAAGGATATTTTCTCTCGAAAGCAGCGAAGCGTAAAACATCGCCCTATGCTCGACACTTCCTAGGAGCCAGTCTGTTGTGCAGGAGCTATGGGTCTGGTGGCACTTTCCAGATTGAAGCAAACTTGAGACACCCCAAAGCAAAATGAAAGAGATTCTAAAATAAACTCAGGAGCCGGAAAAATGGTGACCTTTGCTGATAAATGATCGGCAGCCGATCGGCAGTAAAAATGAAAGACCGTGTCCGAGGAGTCTGGGGGGAGCTTTATATTGAGCGCTAGGTCCAATCCACCCGGTAACGACGCGGTAACATATCTGATGTCCAAAATGGCGGCCGATGGGTCGTCATTTTTTCGCCATTTGCAATGCCAAGATCTGCATCAATACCTCGGGAGTTTACCTTCTGGGATATTGGATAGGTTATATAATCACCCAGCAATTTGTTTGGCAGTGTTCAGGTAATATATCCCATTTTTATGCTTGTCAGTTTTCATAAAAATACTCTTTCGCGTGCTTCTCGGCACGTGCTCTGCAGGCACGCAAGTTTAGCTTTTGTATGTAAGGACCCTTAAAAAAAGGAACATATATTGCTTTTGGATTGGCGGCACTTTCCTTTTTCCTACGGTAGGAAGGAACAGAGAACGTCAATTCGAAGGTGTTTCTATGGAAAATTTGTATTGTGGACACGTATAAACATAAAATTGATCAGCATCTTACTTCTCAGTTTCAAAAAGCACTGCTGAATCAACACAAAGCTAAGTTCACTAAAGCCCAGTACAAACGTCGAACTTTTCATGTACCAAACCTAATCCCTTCAATATTAAGTACATGAAGAGATCAACGTTTAAATTAATTAAGTCCGACACAGGGCTATGCTCTAGCCTGCCTCGTACCCAGACGTCTCTCTTTTGATGAAAATGTGCGCACAAAGGAAGGCGGGAAGGAGACAAAGGGCTAGACGTGCTAAACCTTCCGTCTGTACCCTTCCTATGGTCCCTTGCGGTTCATGACCAGTCACTCGCGTTTCGCGCTCGCCTCTGCCATGCGAAAAACGAAGTGCCTGAGGAGGAGGTTGATTCTCTAGCAGAGTCCGGTGGCCCCTGGCTCCTAACTTTTGCCCTCGGGCAACTAGAAAATCTCGGGTTTTATATACAAATCATATGCTGGACAACTGAGATTTTGCAGTTTCAGAGCACTAGGCTCCCTTCAATTTTCCTTAGAGCACAGCCTTGCTGACATATCTAATTTGGGTAGACAGATCAGAATTTCGACTGTGGAGCGCCATCATTTCAAACATCGAATTTCTCATGTGCATGCTGAACCTAATACATAAATTACTTTAATTTATTTTTTCTAGTAAGCATTGTAGACCATCGTACATTGTGAAAATGAATTGAGTCGTACTAATTAAGTTCGACATCTGAATCACCCATCGAAATGGAATCATTTGGGTCGACCCAAAGAGGTATTAAGTTTAAAGTTTGAACTGGGCCTAAGGAAATGATCACTTAGTTAAAGAGATCTTGATTATTAAATAAACTGCCCTCAGTTGCTTTTGGAGTTGCCTTAGTCTCCTTCACAGCCGCTCAGGCTGGAGTCATGCAAGCTCCCCGGAGAGCTTGCATGACTCTGGCCGAGCGGCTACGAAGGGGAGCGTGGTCAAGCTGCTGTTAGCACTGATAGTATTGTGCAAACAGATTTGTTAGGATATCATTAAAGAACTTTAAAAGGTTTCTGATATCTGGCTTGACTTTTGCACAGGGTTCATTACCATCAGGGCAACCAGCCATAGCAAATAAAGAATGATAACATCTGAAAACAAAGTTATAAGTGGCATCTTTGATCAACATAACATCGGGCAACCTTGCAGCTGTAGGAAGACCTTACTGGATTGGTTCATAAAACAATAAACAAAACAAAGCTTACAATGAAACCTAGCCTTGAAATAGAGGTTCTGAGGTGCTGCAAGGCTACTGATAATATCAAGTGAGCTCGGCCATAACAAGTGTTATGGGTGATGGCCCTTGATCCATGAAGCATCATCTCATGTGAGTGAAACAGTCATTTTGTGATCTTTTCAAGGGAATTACCAGAGCTTGCTAAACAGTTTGTGATGAGGACATTGTTTGCAGATCAGCCAGTGCCTGAAACTTTGGTTGCTGCTTGGGTCAAAAGTGATCACCAGAAGTAAGATATTCATGCTAATGGGCATTAATTTCTGGTCAATTTGTTTGTAATGAAATCCCTCCTTTGACCTTACAATCATGTTGGTTTTGTTGAAGGTAATATCCATTCTCTTGTTATGCACCTATCAATGTTAAGCCGGCGGGGGGGGCAGGGCATGGGGTGGGGATTTGATTGTCTTTGTTGTTGGCCCTGGGGTGGGGCATTTGACTGATCTTATTCTCCCGGGGAGGGAATATTTGAATCTTTCTTCACCCGACGTGGGGATATTTGACTGCCGACTCGGAAGAAAGAGACTGAGACCGAGCATATGTTTCACGCTTCCACGCTTCACGCATGCGCCGTACGGTCTGGAAAATCTGGAAAATCATGGAGGCCATTACGAGAGCAAGCGAAAGGCATAGATGCCAACTCTCCCACTTTTGGCGGGAGACTTACGCTTTTTTGCCTTGTCTCCTGCTCTCCCGCTTTGGTACATAAATCTCCCGCTTTTTACGTTCACTATGAATATTGAATACTTAGTAAAAAATAAACAGTCTTAGTTTGAGATTTAGCCCATTTTTAGCTCAAAACTTGAAGTTTTGTTATTCGCAGTACGGTTTCTGGGGCATTTTTGTCATTGACAAAGATTATTTCTAGCATTCGAATTTTGATAGTATGTACATCATGTAAGACGTCATATAATGTCCTAAGTCATTCCCATTGGGGGCTGGGTCAATTTTTTTGGGGGGGGGGTCCTTGAAATTCCGGGGGGGAAGTAAAAAAAAGACAGTCTCCCGATTTTAGGTCTCCAGAGGTTGGCATCTCTGGAAAGGTGAGTGGATTTCACTGTTTTGTCTTCAAATTTCGTTTGTTTTAACGTATTTTTGTTCAGTTGAACCTTGAAAGATACTTTTTTTGGTGCCCTTTACAAAGAACGGTATGTTTAAACTTACAAAATGTGGATTTTCTCCTAAGGGCTTCTCTATTCTATGCAGTGTAACATGGATTGAATGGTTTAAAGGTATAACTGCTGCTTTGACAGGATCATGTATCTTTGGTGATGCAACAACGTTTATAAATAAAGATTGTAGAGTTTTATTTGGAGATATTTCAATTGTGCCTTTGTTGGGTCCAGCCTTGGGATATTTGACAGCAATGCATGTGCAGCCCGGGGTGGGGAAATTTGGTTGCATTTGACTGGAATGATTTGCCCGTGGGCAGGGAATTTGACGGCAAATTTTTCAAAAAAGTCAAATCCCCACCCCATGCCCTGCCTCCCCCCCACCCCCCCCGCCGGCTTAACATTGATAGGTGTATTAAACTGGCATAATTTCAGCCTTCTTTGATTCAGACTTTCCTTAGCTTTCTAGCCCTAATTATATGTAGGAAACAAAGGATATTTTGGTTTAAGCTAGGAATAGATGTTACCAGGTACTACCTTTATGCTCATGTCATAACATTTATACTTATTTTGGTGGTGAGTTCCTTTGTGAATTCTCGAAATATTATTCTTGATGACATTGAGTTGGCACTATATTAATAATATGACCAGCAAAATGTACCTCCTTCTATCTCTCGCTTGTGCTGATGATCCTAGATAAAGGTAGAAATAATAGGTTTATATTAAATCCAGGTTAAAATTTTCTAACCTAGGTTGATTCTCGGTTTCCTTTACCATGTAGAGTGTATTTGCATTGCAGTACAAGCAGTTCTTTCTCAAACAATGCCTGTGTACTTAATTGCAGGCATTATATAGGATCTGTAAATCGACTAAAAGCTCTTAGAATATGGAGAGAATCAAGTGGTGGCGCTACAAACAGACTTGAGATGAATGCAATTTTCCGTAGCAACCTTAAGATTGCACTTTGTGGAGGGTAGGTTAAGAACACTAAACTTTTGTTTAAAAAAAAATACCATCAATGCTGTGCTGAGAGAAAAGTGATCCTCATGCACCGAACCAGTGAAATCCAGGGTGCCCCGCCCAGCAAAGGATTAAGGAAATTTACTGCACTTTTCACAAACATGCGAACTCTAAAGTTCAAAAGCTGCCCTCACAATTGCATTTTTCGCTGCCGTCATTCATAATTACGATCACAAGCAACTAACCTTGAAACAAAGAAACATACAAAACGGATCGAAATCCACCAATCACAAACTATGATCTTTTGAACCTGTTAAAGTAAAATTTTGTTTCCTAAGAGATCCGCTAAGATGATTGACAGCAGTGAAAATGCAATCGTCAGTTGGCTTTTGAACTTCAGAATTCGCATGTTTGTGAAAAGCGCAGTAAGGTTTTTCATAGAAATTTTCTTCAAAAAATCTAAAATTTCCTAGTCACTCAAGAGCAAATAAAAAGTAAGGCACCAGTGGTCGCCTGGGCCTGCTATAGCCTAGCCCTGACCATATAAAATGACTCAGGATATTGATGCATGGTATTTAGTAATTTAGGAGCACTAAAGCAATCAGGAGTAATTGGAACATTGTTCTTTTATATCAGTTATCCCCTCGCCAATAAAGAGTAAACTGTGTCTCAAACAAAGATTTAATGAGAAGTATCGAACAAGAGCACATGGAATTAATAAAACAGAGGGAATTGCCCATGCGCATGCAAGATACAGATGACTGAAAGGTGACACCAACGTAGTGGCGCTTATAAAATTTTTATAGATTCTTATTAAGAACAAGCTGGCATGGTGTTTTTTTTTTTCATTTGATATTAGAGGAAATCCATGGATAGGCTCAGGTGATCAGCCAGAGCGGGACAAGCATGCACGAGACATTCCATTTCTCGATAAATACAGCATGGAAAGATGGGAGGTACAACTTTTACTTTTATTATGCCAAGAACAAGACAATACAACTATATAGTTTTATCCACCTTTTGAACAACTGGGTTCAGATAGCAGACCAATAATCACTATCCAGTGGATAACATAATTGGATTTTGAAATTCTTATCCACTGGATAGCGATTTATCTGGTGTATAGCATTATCTACTTTTTGAGCAACTGGGACTTGGCCCAGTGCAATGGTTAACCTGTGGCTTGACAGTGTAGTCTAGAATTTGTTTGACCCGTCATTGATCTTGACAGAACTGTATGATTATAAGATTGTTGTTGAATGAACAAACGAATGAAAAACCTGGGAACCCTGCTTACAGCATCATCTTTTTTTGAGCCTCCATGTTTTTTTCAATATTTAGTTCAGTGTATTAGTTAATCAAGAAAAACAATAATTTATTGTACTGTAACATTTTTTATCTGCCAAGTATGCCAAATAGCAGCAACCATGAGTTAAAGTTCCTTATATAATTATGTTGTGGTTTAATTTTTGCCAGTGGTGATTTTTTTTTTCAAACCAGTTCAATTTTTTTAAACCAGTTTATTTATCAACTGTCTGAAAAGGGCTTTCATCTTTTAGGGTGTGGTGAAAAATAGGGGCATGGTATTTTGGGGGGGATTGAAAACAATAAACACGGAAAAATTATGAGAAATTTCCTGTCGCTACTTTCCTACCATCTTCTTTCCCTTCCCTTCACCCTCCCCCCTCCTACCATCTTCCTTCCCTTCACACTCCCCCCCCTGATATACTCTTCACCCTCCCCCGGTCTAGAAGTGAAATCACTGAAGTGGAACACAATGAAACATCCAAAGATGAAAGACAAAGAAAAAGGATTAAAATCTCTGAAAACCAAACCAAATATAACAAAAAAATGGTACAACAGAGTGAAAAGAAATCTGCTAAGAAATGTAATCAGTTTAAAGTTGGTGATGTAGTTTCTATCAAAATTGACAGAGTAGACAAAACATCATTATTCCACCCAAATATGCTGTTAGGAATATCCAATATGCAAGAGTAGTGACAAAGTTTGGAAGAATCCAAACTCTCATTTCTCCAACAAGATTAAATCTTTGTACTACTACCAATCTTTCATTTGATTATACCAAAGAAATTACCTTTACATCAGGTTGTAAACAGGCTAGCATCCAAAATGCATAATTTGAAAGTAGAACAAAATGTTCCCATTTTTCAGCAAAGCATAATTTTTAATGCTAATAATAAAGATAGTATTAATGAGTGAAACTGAAGAATAGCGAGACAAGTGTTTTACTTTAAATACTGTTAGCAAAGTTGCATTTACGAAATGTAACCTTTATGAACAATATCAGCAGACCATGTAATTTACTGTTGTTAAGGCGAGAATCTTGAACCTTGAGAACAAGTCACCCTGAAAAAAATGAACTGGTCTGAAAAAATTAAACCATAACATATACATAATTATAAAAATTTCTTCACTGATTTGCATCTCATGCATACTGAGAAACCACCCAATTTTACAGTGGCCTCTTTTGATCTCTTTAACCCTCTGGAAAATTGAGTCCATCATGTTTATTTTCTGCTTTATCAGTTGCATTACTTTAATGTGCACTTTTTTTCTTCTTGAGGCTGTTCTTCATTTCATGACTGGTTGTACAGCGACAGAGGAGAGTGCTGTAGTCAGTCAGGATGTGGTCAAAGTATTGGTTTTATCAGGTCTCATGAAGTGGTAACTGCACACTGCTTGATTTTTTAGTTGCGTCTCAGCTAGACTGTTCACAGTCCCATATTCTTCTGTAAGATCATAGAGATCCAGCACCTACCCTAACAAGCAGCCATCTTAGCTTGGTTTCAAAATTTGCATGCTTTGTAACTTTGTAACTTTATTTGATTTACCACAAAATACAAATAACGATAAAGTAAGACAGTTACACAAAAGCAAATGAAAGTGGCGAGGAAGCCCAAAAAGAAACCATGAGGCTTATAGACATTGGGCTCCCTCAGAGTAAAATTAAATTAACAGTAACAGGAAGGCCAGGATTGAAAGTAAAATACAATGAAGGTAAGTATAAATTGACTAATTACATAGACTGAGGTGACAGAATATAAAGTATGGTACATGTAACAATAAGTATAAAAATAATATCAGACATGTGTTGAAAGATAACTATTTACTACAAGATTTATAACTAATAATTCATATATAATTTTTTCTTCAATTTTAGTTTGAATAAGTGGAGAGAATTAGATTCTTTAATATCATCTTCTAAAGAGTTATTAATAATAAGTAGGTCCTTGGAAACTGACAGAAAATTTACGAAGGTTTGTTCCACAAAAAGGAAGGTGAAAATCGTTCACGTATCTAGTGGCATAGCTATGGACTTGTTTGTTTAAAGAAGAATAATAATGTTGAGCTTTGAAGGCAAAAGAGAATGGTTAAGAGAAAACATAAGTTTACCCAATTCTAGTTGTCTAATATCGGAAAGTTTTAGTAGCTCTAATTCTTTGAAAATAGGGTCTGAATGAGAATTGAAAGTTGATTTAGAAATAATTCTGATAGCTCGCTTTTGCAAGGAGACAAGACGGCAGAGATTGGTTTTGTACATACATCCCCAGACAATAATACAATAATGAAGATAAGGATAAACTAAACAATAAGAAAGAGTTTTTAGACAGGGTTTAGGTAGAAAAAATCTTGCTCTATTAATGACTCCTATTGATTTCGAGATTTTACGAGCTACTTGAGAAATGTGTGGTTTCCAAGACAGATGTTCATCAAGGACAACACCAAGGAAGACTGTTCCTTAACCTGTTCGATTCTCTGTTCATTTATGCATATTTGCATTGGAAAAATGATACCTTTTCTGTCTAGGCTAAAAATAACATAAAGTTTGTTTTCTTCAGGTTTAAGAAGAGTTTGTTTGCCTTAAACCAAGTGGATAATTTATTAAGTTCAGAATTGAGTGAGGCTGCCAGGTAGACAGGGTCTTTATGGGACATAAATAAATTAGTATCATCAGCAAATAAAATCAGCTCGACGAGCGTCGATACGTTATTTAAATCATTAATATAGAGCAAGAAAAACAAAGGGCCCAAAATGGATACCTGGGGGACACCACAGCAGATAGTTTGTGGAGAGGAGCATTGACCGTTAAACTGAACGAATTGCAACCTGTTGGAGAGGTAGCTTCTATTACCCAGTCCAGAGCCACGCCATGTATACCATAGTGTTCGAGTTTGTCAAGCAGAATATTATGATCGACAGTATCAAAGGCCTTAGAAAGATCAAGGAAAACGCCTACAGCATGTTCATTGCGATCAAGAGGAAGGGAGATTTTTTCATATAGGTCAATCAATACTAACGAAGTTGAATGATTTTTCCTGAAGCCAAATTGATTATCACATAGAATTTCTAGTTTACATAAATAATTATAAAGACGGTTATAAACAACCTTTTAAAGAAACTTAGAAAAGCTAGGGAGAATCGAGATCGGTCTATAGTTCGTAAAGAGTGATCATTCATCGGCTGTAAAGAGTGGTATCACGCGAGCAAGTTTCATTTGGTCGGGAACAATGCCATGAGTGATAGATAAATTGATTATATTGAGCTAAAGGATCGGCTATAATTTGAATTGACTGTTTTATGATGGAAATGGGAATTCTATCATGGCCAGCTGCCTTACCTGGTCAAAAAGCATTGGAAATTTCCGATAGCTCAATTTGGAGTCACTGGATCAAAAACCACTGATTGACAAAAGTCACCAGAGAGAAAACTGTGGTGAGATCTTATCAACTTCAGAAGTCCTTTTGATAACCAAGGCTTACTCAAATGGTAATTGCTCACCTTAGTTTTTTTAAAAGGAAAACATGAGTCATATGCCTTAGAGTATTGTTTGAAAAAGCTGTTATAGGCATTATTTGGATCATCAAGAGTGGCATACTGAGACCAGTCAATTCTCTCCAAATGTGATAGAAACTTAGTTGTGTTGACTTGATTTACATCTCGAACAAAAATAGTTTCATTAGATGCTGAGATTGAGGTGTCGAAATGAATAGAAAATATAGGCAGATGGTCAGAAATGTCAGTGAAAAACAGTCCACTCCTAGATCTATCCCCTCAGGTCCCAAGAGTGACTAACATTAATTTTCTCCTACCAACATCTAAAGGTTAAGAGAATTACTAAATTAATTACCAAAGGGAGAACATTTTGATCTTGAACCAATTCCCTCAACCCTTTGTTAAAAGAAATGTATGGAGATCAGTCTGGAGAATTTGTTTGTGGATCTTGGGGCTTAAAGGGTTAATGCACCGAGTCTAGCCTTGGGATGAGTATTAAATCTACTTAGAAGGTTGGGGGATGATTTGGAGGGAGGCAAAAAAATTCTAGCCTCTCCTTCACCCACCACTGAAACCCTGAGGCTCAAACTTTTCAGTACATTTGAAACCTAGATGGCGGCCTGTAATGGTAAAGTGCTCAATCTCGGCAATCTTACAGAAAAATAGGGGACTGTGTCAACAGTCTACTTCGATTCTAAGCTCAACTGAATGTATTCTTTGAAATATCAAATGCTTTTGCTTTCAAACCAAATGACCTTATCTTTAACCAAACCACAATTAGCAGTAGCTTACACTGTATTTTTTGCTGTAAATTATTTTTCTTCAGTGAAACACCTGGCAGTAGGCCTGTCATAAGTCCAGCGGGATTTCAGTTCCTGTTGATGGACACTGCCTCTCAAGTTTGGTATTTCATGCTTCAATACCTCGAGACTCTTGAGGTACAAAATTGTATTGTTGTTAGTTGAAACGCTGGATTCATCTTTAGCACCATTATTAAGGGCAAAGGACAGTGGGATATCTAATTCTCACCAATTTTCAGGGCCGTGGCATGGATCTTGTGGAATGTCTGTCATTTTTGTTCCAGATCAGCTTTGCTACCCTAGGAAAGGTATCATTATAAAATAAACATAACACTTATTTCGTTTTATTACAAAAAGTGCACTTGTAAAAAGATTACTGTGTCTTATTTCAGTTCTAAGAAACAGGATTGCATGCGCATGCATATGTCATGACTTTTCTGTTGTGTGACTGTTAACTCTCATTAGATTTCTAAGCTTGCTTAAAAAAAGCACATAGTGATATAATTTACATGATTGTACTCCGGGGGGTACTTGGGTTAATGTTTGCTGGGTAGTGCCGCTTGCCTCTCAGAGCCCCCACCCCATTTTAGTCTATTTTTCGGCCAATTATAGACCCCATCTTAGTCACTTTTTGGAAAATGTAATTTTTGTGATCTCAACTTAGTCACTTTCTATTTATGCATCTACCTTGTCAATCCCCCCGGGGATTGTACTGACTGCAAGCAGACACATTAAAGTGTTCCAAAATGCAAACGATTGAGCATATCCCTAAAAAAATGTCGTTGTCATGGCTAAAGTTCATCCTTGGATCAATTTTTATTTTTTACATAACTGTGTTTTATTTACAACATTTTCTTGAACAATCATGTATATCTAAGTGAAAGCTTGGTTTTATTTGTCATGAAGGAATATTCCACGGATGGAATGAGTGAGTCTCAATTCAAGTTTCTTCAGCATCTTAGGGAGTTTGGGCTGGTGTTTCAAAGAAAGGTAATTCATGCTCTTGGTTGTGTGTGCAGCAATTATTGCTTGCCTGTCTCAACAAACACATGAATTAATAATGAATCTTATGAATAAGAGTAACTAATTTGCAGAAATATTGTCTTTTAGCGAAAATCCAAACGCTACTACCCTACAAGACTAGCAATCAACCTGGCATCTGCTGGAATAGGTAAAACTTTACCTTGAAATTCATAGAGTGCCTCCATCCCATAATATAGAATAGACAACTGGCTAGGGGAGAAAAAGTTTGACCAATTAATAAAGTGTAGCTCTTGTTCTTAAAGTACAAAATTTATAGCTTTGTGCGTTTTGTACTATTGTGTTACCGGTAATTTGTTCTTTTACAGTATGTAAGCACATTACATGCTTACATGTCTATTTGTGAGGTTATTTTGTCATTTGCCACAATAATATTATTATAGTTACATCATATGTTCAAAGAAAAGTGCCAAAGGGTCCTCTAAAAACAACAGGGCATATGAAAGTGGAGCCTCCCACTTTAAGTTGATGGTAATATTTATAAAACAGTAACAGTTACTAATATTCATGTATCGGTTAGTTGGTGATCTTTTAACAAAGTTGGTATGGTGGTAAAATTCGAATGATATTTTTCCTTCTGAATGATTTAAAGAGACTGGCTGACTTTGAGATGGAAAATGGAAGGTCATTCATTTCCTTGTTTCCTCAATTTAATAGAGAACAGTAAACTGCTTTATTTTATGTGGCATGTGTTAGGTAATTATATTAACAGCCAATCTATGGTTAGGTTTTACCACTGTTCGCTAGGCTAAAAAATCACAGCAGTTTTTCCTAATTTGTTTTTAGTATATAGTCTATGATTTGATTCTTTTTCTGATTTAATGTAATCTGACTGTGTTTTAGGAAGCACAGCTGCCACCAACACAGATGAAAAGGGGTTCATTGTTGTGGAGACAAACTATCGTGTTTATGCTTATACAGGTACACTGTATGTAGGCTCAATGACATCTGCCAGGGATAGTAGACTGATAGTTCCAAAGTCTTTTTTTGTTAGCACAAACTGCACATTCTATGCTAAAAAATACCATCTTAATTAAAGCAGATAATATATACTAACCTTAATCTAGGTAAGATAAAGACCAGTAAATTGCCACCAGGAAATGGACTTCTGATTATTAAAAGCTGCTTATCAATAACAGCCAAATTTTAGGACAAAATCTGTAAAAGTCTAAAGCACTTAAAACCTAGTTTTTATGGAAATTTGATTGATTTCATATTTGTTTTACTTGATGAATTCTTTTTTACACTATGTGCGTACTTATTCTACTTAGGGTCCACCCTCCAGGTTGCCCTTGTGGGATTATTTGCAGAAATAATCTGTAGGTATGGATGTGATTATGTGTTGCTTATAATTCAAAAAATGCAATATTCTTGCTGTAAATATACTGAAATTTCTCTTCTTATATGTATTGTCTTTGGTCTGTTGTAGGTTTCCCAATTTCTGTGTGGCTGTGCTGACAAGGGATAGTGTTCAACAGGTATTTTAGTTGCATTTCATTAGTCTTGTAGGTTCAGACCTAATTTTCTCAATGGATAAAAATGGATAAAAATGGATAAAATGATATTCAATCCTGGTTTTCACAAAACAATGATCCAGATCATCTCAATCACCTCATTTTTTTGTTGGGGGAGGAGGGGGAGGGGTGTTAGGCAATAATGTCCCATGATCAGCCGGTATAATGCAGACTGATCAATTAATTTTCTATTCAGGCAGTTGACCTGATCACTTTACAGATCACCCATGATTGCATTGAAGGTGTTTTCATATGATCATCTGCATTATTACTGGTTGCCTGAAGGAGATCTAGATGATTTTTATAAAAAGAACATCAGCCCAAAAATGATGGCTGTCTGGGCATAAAATAAACAGTTTAAAAAGTCACCCACCTTGTCCCCAAGGAATCTCATTCACCACACCTTGGACATGGAGAAACATCTGGGAAGACTCTTGGTTCTGATAATCATAAATAAACCCACTGAACCTTAATGATAATATTATTGTGTCTATTCATAATAGCAATTGTCTCTTGGTCAGTTGGTCAGGAGTGTAACCTCATTTCTCAACGTGCTATTTACATGTGATCAGTTAGTCAGTCAGTCTTCATCTTGCCATGTAAAACACACATTGTAAAACTTCCTTCAGTCGTTTTCAGTAAAAAAGGGTTCGGCTCTCTTTTTTGCAGTTTGTTTTGATTTTGTCTTGCTTTTAGGGAATATACTTGGCTTGTTAATCTAGAAATTAAACATGAGGCAAAGTGAATCACCTTTATTTATGTTTTGCAGGCATTAGCAAGTGGCATATCTGCTGAGCAGGTAGCTTCAATCAAACTGTCTTCTTTGTAGAGATGATAAAATGTAAAATTAAAGTAACTCTTTACGGGTAGTGTACATACAACCTGGTTCTTCATCTACCATTCCAATTCAAATATTGGACTTTGGGAATGTTGATTTTGAGGAGAGAAGAAAATGGGAGTACCAGGAGAAAACCTGTCACGCTGAATGGGCCTCATATGGAATCGCCTTCAGGATTTGATTCCTAGCCACAGTAGTGGCAGGCAAGTGTTGTCTCTCCACTGCACCACACCACCCTTGCTACCCATATTCCCATCCATAATAGAACATTGACGTTTAAACCCAACTTCAACCTATATATTCTCCTTCCTGTTCTCCATACATTTTGCTATGGTCCTGATGGGGAGACTTTGTGTAGTAATCAAAATCTTTTTCACGTTTTGATTATTTCCTATTTCTTAAAAGTTTATGCTACGATTAAACAACTTTATCACAAGGAGAATCAAAATGTTGGTCCCTCTTGGAGGCTATAGGGTTGGGAACGTTAGCAGGATAAATGCCTCAAATTAAACTGTCAACCGACTCCCTCTCTAAGTTCACCCACAAGGAAGTCAATACAGTTATACATGCACGCGTGCACACCCATTGAGCCACGTTTCCAGTATCCGCTAGCATGATTTGGCATGGAACCTGGGAAGCTCTCTTTTTACGTTATTTAGCTAACGCAAAATGCATTTGTATCGCAGATTCTTCATTTCTTGAGAACTAGAGCACACCCAGAGATGCTTAAAAAGGTAGGTCATAAACATTTCGTTTGTTCCTTTAATTTCCCAACCATTTTTCCTCGTGTATTTGACTCTAAAATCCGACATTCGATCTCGACATGCAATTTCGTAAAGTTAAAGACGTCACGATAACGGGAGAGCGTTATAGACCTCTTTCATAATGGCGCCCTATTGATATATTATTTTATATGTATGATAGTTAGCCTTTCTGACCTCGTTAGCATGTGCAAAATACAAAAGAATTCTCACTTTCAAACGAGATCAGAAAGGCTATTTATCATACATATAAAAGAATACATTATCAGCCGCCATTATGAAAGAGGTCTATATCGGAGTCGTATTTGATACATGTTTAACTCTTCAAACCCTGAGATCAAAATTTGAATTCTCATTTGTTGCCCCTATTCATTTCCTGCAGAAGTAGTGGGGAGAAGTTGATAAAATATCAAGCAAATTCATCTTGTGTGATCATGTCCGTAATTCTCATGACCACTCTGTTTTACAAAGCATTGATATTACAAGGAGAAATTTGATGCTGATCGCTCTTAGGACTTAAAGGGTTAATATCACTGGTGTTTAATGAAAGAAGATAATCGCAGTTGTAGACGCAACTTTTGCATACTGTTACGGTACTGGTGTTTGTTATAATGCGGGGTGGGGCCGTATCCAGTGAAAAATGATCCGGGTCGATGGTTTCTTACAATTAAGCCAGGGGATACTTCCTTATAAGATGCTAATGGGATGTCCGGCAGGATGGGGTCGCATTTTTATGACTGGATTGACTATAAGGGGTCACATTTTCAATAGAGTTATCAGAATGTGGTCGTTCATTTTCTGATATTTGGCGTAAGACAGTTCTTCATATTTACGGTTAGCAAACGTACCAGAATGTTTGTACGGTAGATGAAGAGTAAATTGTTCTTCATTCAATTTAAAAAATGGATGAATTCATTTTAGGATGACCTATTTAAAGGATTGATGAGGTAGTTACCTCAAAAGAAAGTGACTTAGTTGGGATCGTGAAATTATATATTTGCCCAAGGGTGACAAATATGGGGTTTATAATTTGTCACAGAATAGACCATAATGGGGTAGGGGTGCTGAGAGGCGAGCGGCACATACCCAGCAAAAATTAACCCAAGTACTCCCCCCCAGGGATAATTACGCCTTCTGTCGTGCGCAAGCATATGCCTATTCTCCTGAAACAAAAAATTTCCTCTGGAACCAAGGTCGTTTGCGATGATAGTAATTATTTCGTTACAATCTTTGCAACAGTTTCTTAAGGGGACTAAGGCCCCGTCCGCACATTTCTGTTTTTGTTTTAAAATGGAGATTTTAATTTTCTCCGTTTTTTTTTTTTTTAAATGGGCGTCCTCACGTTGTGTTTTTTTATCGGTTTTGCACGTCCACACGGAAAGTAACGCAATGTACCCAACGCAATAATGACCGAACTATCAGGACCATCTTCGACGGGAGCATGCGCATTACTGATATCCAACACCGTGACGTAATCGTTTTCAAAAAGCTCCGTTTTCATCCACCCACACAAGTACAGCGAAACGGCGTTTTCAAAAATCTTCTCTCTAGAGAGAGAGTTCTGAAAAGTTGCGTTTTCGGTGACAGTTTTTACCGGATAGCTGTGGACGGTACGCCAAACCGGAACACAAAAGTATGTCCTTTTTCGAACAAAAACAGAAACGTGTGGACGGGACCTATTGTTTTTATTGTTTTTACTCTTTCGTGTTCTGTTCCAGACTCCCATCATACCACCAACAATAAGCGACCAAATCCGACTGTGGGAACTGGAGAGAGGCAGAATGACGTTCACTGAAGGTTCGCTGTGCGTCCTTTGTTTTTTATACCTTGACTTTGCGATAAACTGGTTATGGAAAACTGCACATTTCTGTGTTCTATTTAGCATGAAATTGTCGGGTTACATTTTGTCAAATATTATGTGCCAGACGAAACTGAAAACATAAAATTTGTTCCTAGCATTAAGATATGAAATCCAAAGTCGCGAAAATTTCTCCACGCGAAACACAGAGACTAAGCAGTCAGTGCAAGCTTAGTCGAGGACAGGGCAGGAATCGGGGACGCCTGATTACGAATCCATCGCTGTGATCGTTCGGCAACGCTGCCTCCGCGGGGAACCAATCACACGTGCAGCATGCGAAAAAGAAACGTGTGCGAATAGGCCAAGACGGTTACAGCTTCTGATTGGTTGATAATAGGACACGAAGTTTTTTAGCCAATCAGAAAGCGTGGGTATGCAAGCAAAGCAAACAGTTCCGTTCACCGAAAAACGGACGCGAAAACCTGAAACTGCTATCAAAGTTGACTTTGAAGAAATGGAGCACGAATTTCCATTTGGTACATTTCCGACCAGGAAAATTAACCTGTTCCGTTGCTCCCGGTGGTCGTTTTCCACTAAAACGACCTGAAAAGTCGTGTTCCATCTGTAAACTTTCCAACCAGATTTTTTGGAAACTTTTTTTTAAATGGTAAACAACTGTTGTTCAGTCCCTGTACTATTCTAACCTAACATTTAGCTAAAGCTGTGCTATTCTGACACTGATTTTCTCTGTAGGTGTGCTGTATAACCAATTTTTATCGCAAGCTGATTTTGAAACCCTGCGGAAGTATGCCGAGGTAACGCTCCTTGTTCTTGTAGCCACCTGACCCTACAAGTTACCATAGATACATCCGCAGCTCTCGGGTAGTAATCAGCTCCATTATCGTTTAGATCCTTTGTGTATTCTTTCACTTGCCACAGGATAACCAACTACAGGATATTTTCACTTGCTGACTTTTATTTGAAAGTAGGCTCGTCAGAATCAAACTCACAAGCACTTACATACTTTTATATTTCCATTTCTTTTCTTAGGATCTTGGCGTCCTTATGTGGGCGAACTCGTCAAAAAGAGTTATTGTGGTCAGTCGCTCTGGTCATGATGATGTTAAACGTTTCTGGAAAAGACAAAAGCAAAACACGTGACACCTACATGGCTAGCAAGTAACTCATGTCAAGGAGTCATGCTATGAGGTCTCATGACTTATCACGTGACGCACTTTGTCACCCATACGCAAAAGAGAAGTTTTTCGAAGTCTAAAATGGACTTCATCCCATGCATCGCTGGAGGTATTGAAAATACTGTTGTTTACAAGTCAATATCACTGACTCGTGAATGTCACATGATATTAAGTATCACGCACGCGCAAAGGAGAAATTTTGCGCAGACAAAAATGGAACTCGACACGTGAAAAGGCGGAAGTAACGAACGTGCTGGTTCTTGCATTTTGTGGCTTTTTGTTATGACAATGAAACAGTTCTGATACACTGAGACATGGCGAAAAGAGATGAACATTGTGTTTATTAGAAATGTCCGTTTAAGTAATGGTTAAAGTGAACCTGGGCAACGGTAGAAGATGCTGGCCGTAAAAGCGTCTCTAACAAACATTTCCATGAATCATATTTTAAAACAATAAGACAAAGACTTTCTTTCGAACTCGACATTCATTGATTTTGTATTTATTGAAATCACCGAAGTTTTGACAATATTCCAGTGGAGCCCGCTCCGGTCGTACTTCAGTTTGTATGTCGAAATCAGTGTACCCAAAGAAATATCACATAAAATGACCCATATGAAATAAGATCAGAAGTGGTACATCAATCACTTAAAATCAGTTTTGCTAAAAAAAATTTTGGGTTATCCTAATTAGCGTGTAAGCACGTACACGTGAATAAACAAACACACAACCTCTGATTTTGCGTTTTTTCATAGTCTTTCACTGAATTAAATGCAATAGAGGTTCTACGTAACACTGTATTCCTTTGAGTCGAGTTGCTTTATGCAGTCGTCTTTTTGACTCATTTTGGGAAAACGTTTTTTCTTTTCTTTTTTTTTCTGATTTTTAGAATCTAAAAATGCATTGAAAGTGGATTAAAGGTTAAAACGTTCTCAAAGATTATAATGCCATTTTTTCTGTCGTTTTTGGGAGTCTTGAGGAAGTTTGGCGTAAGAAAGAATATCTTAAAGCACTTTGATGCATATTTAGTATGCCGTGTTTTACAGGGTAAATCAAAAAGCATCATGACCAGCTTTCTTATTTACACGGCCTATTTGATTCAATTCCTTACATTGATGTCGCACCATTATGTATTTGAAAAGTTGACGTCAATCAGTAATCACCGTTATTAGAGGATAAGTCGATCGCGGAAAAAAGGATTTACCTTCTCATCTCTAATTGATTTTAAGATCCATGTTCAGTCAGGCCTTCCGTGACAATTAAAAGTGGCCGACGGAAAAATCTTAACTCCTTGAAATCAGCTAAGGGAGGAGCAGAGCCTTGAAAGCGGCCCTTGAAAGCCGATATGTGCATATTTGTTCTAAGAAGTTAGTCAGAAAAGCAGTCTCTTTTCCCGTTAGTGGCAGCAGAGAGCTCCTATGGTATCTAAAAGAAATAGAAAATTATCTTTCCAATTGCAAATGTTATTGTTTACGATTTTGCCGAGTGGTTCCAGATTTCTCGGTGGTACTTGCTTCTGTTACTGATTGCAAATTTGGATATTTGCCAGTTCTTGTGTAGGTATATTCGGTGTATATACCCTGTATATATATTGTGACCCAAGAAAACCCGAAAATGATAATTTTAGAGTTCTCCCCTGGCTTGAAAATTGTTGAAGCGAATGAAAGAAATGCCTGCACGTTTTAAAAACAAAACTATCCAAGCGTCGCGTTAGTTGAAGTCTTCTTGTGCCCCTTGATGTGGATTATCTTTTATACCTGAAATAACCTGTGATTTTCAGGCATGACGGCACTTGTTCCAGTTTTGATTATGTTGAAAGCATGTTGAAGGGCATTTGGGAGAATTTTGATTGTTTCTGGCTACTTCGTTTTTATTGATGTTGTTGTTTTAAACTCGCTCACTTTCCGGCTTAAAGCTCTCTTTGTTTGGGATTCACTCCTTGCTCCAGCTTTGACATTGCAAGCAAAAATATGTTTTCGCTGTGCGCCATGGGGGTTTAGACTTAAACACGTTGCATGATCGCTGCCAATAGAGCATAACCTCCCACTAAGACGGCTGATTAGTTCGTTTCGTGGGCTATTTTCGTGATCGTATTCACTCTAACAAATTGCTTTTCACATTAAATGAACCTTTTAAATGCCGCAAAGGTATTGTTAGAATTGTGTCGGCTTGATGTCTAACCGCAAATTTAATGTATCGCTTGTTTTTATTCCTCGCAAGCTGATTTCCTGATATTTCATCTTTGCGGAGGGGAAATGTCCATATTTATAGATGTTTGTATAAATAGGCGGCGGTTATCGGTTGCCCAATACAATTCACACCCGACAATGAATATAAAACAACTGCACAATTAAGAAGCGAAAAGGCTGAACAAGCGTTACGATAAAAGAATCAAAACAAACAATTGTTATCTTTTAAAACAAACGTGATGTTTTGAAATAGTTCTCTTTGAGAGCAATGAACAGCAATTCGTTACAGGTGTTTCAAAAGTTCATCTTTTCATATGTACGCTTGCCTCGGGCTTCTCTCGTTTCTTGCACGTGTTGCGGAAAACAGTTCCATAAAAGACCAAAACTCGGCTCTTTCATTCAGTATCCTTTGCTTAGTAAGGAAGACCTTGTACTATTTTCTTCCCTGTTCTCCAAAATTACGTCCGTTTCGGCAGAACGAGTAGCCTTGACTTTTCTCAATTTGTAGTATGCTCTTGTTAAAATCTTTCTAGGAGCTTTCTTTGAAAATATGACCTGAATATTAAACAACTCAAATCCTGTCAGCGCCATTTTTCCCAGTTTTAATTAGTATTTGATTGTTTTTCTGTTGACATAGCCGCGTTTCGGTTTTGTGATTACAAGACGAACAGAGGAAGTGTCATAACTACACGTACGGACCTGACCAATGAAAATGTCGTTATTTAGCGTAGAAAAACTGATCTGAGAGAAGCCAAGAACCACTTGACACGCTAGACAGACCTATCTCCTGACGAATAATCACAATTTCACGTCTTTTCTCTCTCGAACTCTACAAAACTAATACGTGACACTTCTCAAACTTGGAAAACTTCTTTCAATCTCGCTTTACAAAGAAAACCACAAGTATTGTTTGCTTTTTATGGGGCAATTATTTAAATTAGCCACTAATCAAGCTTGCCCATTGTGCACACTTGACAACGTTCAAAAGACTCGGCCTCGGTCGCGCGTGGACAGTGTTGTGAATTTTTTCGTTGTGTAAAGATGTCCGCGGACACAGCAATGGACTCGAGGCAAGTTGGAAGACATGTGTTTCTCTTTTCCAAGCAAAACGGGCATGAAGGTTCTCCAACTATTATTGCTAAGCCCGTAGATATAACGCAGGATTTACCCAGGGAATTTCTTCGCTATTTGAAAACGTTGTTCGATATTCTCGACGAAAAAGGTTCTGGTTTCGTAAGATTAGCTGACATTGAAACGCGCTGGAAAACAAACCAAGGATCAACTGCACTCAATGAGGGAGTTATTGAAAGCTTACGGAAAGTAACACCGAAAAATGGACTGCTTAGTTTTGAGAGGCTTTGTACGGGTATGAAACTCGCCCTCAAATCTCAACCACGAGCTCAAAATGGAACCACGGTGAATGGGTTTTCTGGTCACGGTCAAACGACCAAACGTTCGAACCCTGTTCCTCAGCTGGACACTACGAAAGATTGGACTTCCGATTCAAGCGAAGACTCTTTTGCTAGCGGTGAAAGGAGAGGAAAAGTGAAAATAGTTAAACAATTGAGAGACTGGAAGGAAGAAAAACAAGAAAAACGTCGTTCTCTTAGCTTTACTCCGACCAACAACTTCGGCGGAAACGACAGCTCCGGAAGTAGCAGTGAGTGTCTTTTATTCTTATCTTTCACGGGAGAAATTTTTAATTGATGATTTGCTTGGCAACTAAATTATCCTATGCATTTTAGCTTGTGGTCGGGTTCATTCTCTGCAAACTAAAATAGTTGTTTTGAATAAGTTATACCACGGTTTATTTCATAAACAAACACGCGATAATTGAAAATGGAAGGTGTTATTCAGTAAACAGAACACGGATTATAAAGCAGCAGGCAATATGTCGACATGTAATACACGTTTACAGTGTGAAGAACATAATTTTAATTACTCGATTCTTGATTTGAAGTCAATAATTAGGCTTGATGTACTCGTTTCTTCGGTTTGATCCTTAAATTTACTTGAAATATTAAATTCAGAGACATCTTTGAAAACATTTTTGCAGCACCGTATCTATGAGAAAAATCAGCAAATTTTAGTGTTTTCGCTCTAAGCTTTAATTTGTCTAATCTTTCTAAGGAGGATTTGTTATTTGTCCGAAAGAAAGATTATGGCCAAGGAATTTAAAAGAAATTCTAAACCTTGATCGATCGTTCAAGGTATTTGTAACTGTTAGATTAGACAGCGCAACAGGGATTATAAATTCCAGGTGGTTCGTTAAAGAAGCTTACATGTTATATATATCACAGACTTTGTGTCACACATGTTTAGATTTCCACTGTACATTTTAATAAAGCTAGCAGACATTTGTTTAGTTTTTTTATGACCTGCAACACCCACGTTATTTTTCTGGTAAAAATAATAATAAATCCAGTTTCTTCCTCAGTCAACTGCACCCAGTAGGAAGGATGCGTAGAGCTCGGCCATGAAAACTGTCGAAGTTACAAAATAATCACGTTTTTTTAAATTTTGTTTTGTTTTTCCTTTTCCTTTCCCATTTTCTTTTTTTCCTAAAATAAGCAAGCTATGAGGAGCATAAATTTTATCAGTAAATTTATAACTGAAGCAAGAGAACTGTCTGCTATTTTGGAATGTCCATAAGAGAGTTTCAACAATGCATGCTTTCAAATTCTCCTTTACTTTATTTGTTCACTTTTTACTTCTGCATTTGCACTTTCTAGAGTGTCCACAATAGGTTCAGGATTTGCCTTTTTGAAGGTCAGAGTACAGGGTTGGACCGGGTGGGGGGGAGATACAGGAGTGAGAGTATGCACTACAGGATGCGGAATGCCGAAATATTCATCGGGATTATGAGACTGAGGGAAAAATTGGGTTGATTTGAAGGGAGTTAATAAGAACCCTATAGTGGATCAATCCTGGATATAGGGTTTAAAACATACCGCTACTTCAAACACCACTTCTGGTCACCAGTACCATGGCCAGTATTTGATGTTGTATATTAATACACTGTTTGTATTGATACTGATATCATTGTAAGGTCCTTCATCAACAAGTCCAGTTAGAAGGTCTAACTCAACTACAAAAGTCTACTTTGTGGGTAAAGAAGAAAGTCCAATAGCACAGACAAATGGCCATGTCAGAACTCCTGGCACTCCGGAGGCTTCTAAGGTAAGCAAGGCATGAATTTGTTGTGCGTCTAATTTTATTCATTTTATTGTAAGGTTTATATTAGCATCAAACTGGATTGCTAATCATATGTACAGTATATCAAATTATTTTAATATGCAAATTCATTTGTACAGAATTATTTATTGTTGACATCCAGTTTAAATGTTAAGACTGTCATATTAGATTTTATATATGTTGTAAGCTGACTTTTACAACTGGATTGTTGATGGATGCAAACGTGCCCATACTAAAACAAACTGACAATATATACTTACATGTATATCTAAAAAAAGATTATACTGAATTCATACAACTTCCTTTTGTAATATTTTGTTTACAATTTAAGAAAATATTTTATATCGAAAGAAAGATTATATTGAATTCATACAACTTCCTTTGGCAATATTTTGTTTACAATTTAAGATTTAAAGTATTGATAAAAATCAGTGCTCCTTCTGTATTAGCCTGTATTGATATATTTTATACCAAAAAATTGATGATACTAATATTGCACTGTATAACAATAGTCAAAGCTTTTAAAAAGCGGGGCTAAAAAATGTTTGGGTCTAGTATGATTACAATATTATAGAGCGTTTTCACTCACGTGGCCAGCAGCTATGCTAACTTATTGGAACAAAAGAAAGCATTTACATGAGAAAAGCGTTCAATTCCCAGAGGATTTTGTTGGTACACCAACATGGCCGCCGTTTCATTGTTTTGGAACACCAATATGGCCGCCGTGACGTCATGTGAAAATGCTCTATTCATTTCATTATTCGTGGATTTTGTTTTTTTGTTTGCTGGTAAAGAATATTGTTAATAAATTATTTGTACTTATAAATGCATACAATGTATTAAGCCTATAAGACAGTTGGAATGGCAACAAAATTAATGAAATCTACAACGATGGCAAAGATGGGAGTCAAAACTGTGACAGGGTAGAAGATTAGCTCAAATACAATAAAATAAAATAATGATTATAATAATAATTAAGATCTTAATACAGGATGTAGCTGTCACCCATGGGTGGTTTTCAGATGAGACCTGTCGCTAAATTAAATTTATACTAAAAAGTAAAAACACAAAGTACACAAAATAGACAATAAAAAGTGCAAAGTCTCACAACGTTCCTGCTGACCAGGACGAAGTATGGCTTCCTCCTAGTTTGTGAAATGATGTGTAGGTTTTGAAATTCAGATTATAAGGGACACACCATAACCCCCTACTCCTTCCTCCTTTTGCCATTTCAGCACTAGTTAGTTTTATGGAAGCAATCTCTTTTTGTAGCCTGCATGTCAATATATTATTTTGTACAGTCAGAAGTCCAGACATTTGTCTAGATAAACATATTGGATGAACTCTTCCTTTTTCTGTCTAAAATTTTCAAAGCAGTAAGCTGCTTGATAGTACAAGTAGTTGCAGTCAAGACCACAAATGATTTAATTTCCAGAAAAGGCCTGCCATTTCCGAGTTCCCGCGGGTCACTGTTTCAAAACGAGGGTAGGTGCTCAGCCTTTGATATGGAAACCTTTTCTTTTTTCTCATGCAAATAAAACTCATTTTGACAAGAAAGGTTGTGCACCTAGCCTCATTTTGAAAGTGAGGGTTTTGAAACTCAGAAAAGGCTTATTAATATAAGGTTTGCAAATATATTGGTTTTTAAGATTGTTGGAAAGTATGTCCATGTAATGAAACTAAATCCATTTTCAAAAATTAATTATAATTTTAGGATTTTTCCAGAAGTATGCCATTTTCACGCACATTCCTCTGAAAAGATCCCAAATGCTTTACAATGATTTACTTGTCAACCCTCTTTTCAAGAATGCAGATGAAACTGCGAAAGCCACAAAGTAAAAAAAATAATTATTATTTTAATTTCCAAAATTGTCTATTCATTATTATTTATATTGCAATTTGTTTGTCTGTTTTATTGCAGGAGGGACGGTTGAAGGAGTTGGACGAAGAGCATGATCTTTTACAAAGCGGCCTTCAGGTCATTGAAAAAGCAAGAAAATGGTATTTTAAAAGGATTACTGCTATTCAAGAAGAAAAGTTGCATCTTCAAAATCAAGACCAGTGTTCATTAGAACAGGTGTGAAAGGCCTCCAAATGTATGTGTAGTTATCTAGTTGAACTAGTTACAGTTTTGCAAATATTTTTCACACTCCATCCAAATGCTTGCTTGAATCTGTAGTCCTTTCAGTACCAATAGAATGTCATATCAGGGTGCTTTCCATTTGTCAGAACTGATCAGCCAGACCATTCCCATCGTAATGAGAATTTCACTTTTAATCAAACTATCCAGCTAAATCAGTCAAATCCTAAATAGTAATGTTATGTGTGTGAAGGAGATAGTTTATCATCAAAAACCCTTTGAAAAAAGTTGATTCCATTTGCAAATGGACTGGTCCGACAATGGTCCTGCTGTCCAGTTCTGACAAATGGAAAGTTCTCTTAGATCTTACCTAACTTACCATTAATCCCTATCTCTTTTATTATAAATTAATGCATTTTGTCTCTTTTAGTTTCAGTATGAGCTTTTGCTTCACAAAACAAGAAGGAAAGAACTTGGACTAGATGAGGCAACTTTCAAAGAACACAAACACCACATACAAGACATAAATGAGAGCCTTGAAAAAATTATTGATGGAAAATTGCCAGCTAAGGTACATCATTCTCTAGATTTTGCAAAAGTCAACCATGAATGCAATTTAGGAGGCATTCTCGAGATTTTTTATGTTTAATAAATGTATATATATCTTTTCCTTTTTAGGCATCCTCAAATTCAACTTCAGTGGCTGATGAGGAAAGAAGGCAGCTCCAAGATGAACTGGAACGACTAGGAAAGGTGCTCAATGTTTCCTGTTCATAGCTGCAATTTTGAATTTTGAATTTGGGCGAGCAGAAGAGAAATCAGGAGGATGAGAAATGGATGGAAGAAAAACAAAGTGGACAGAAAATAAAATACCTATCAGCAGTTAAACAAATGCCCACCCCTCTTTGGAATATACTATTATTCTCTTATATTATTCTCTTTAGGGTGTTAAGCTGTGATAACAAATATTATTTCTTTAACAAGATGGCGTGGGTTCACACACGTCTTGAAAACCTTTGAATTCCAGGGTCTGATTTCAAGGCCTTGAAAGTACTTGAAGTTGGTATTTGATCCTTGAAGTCTTGATTTTTTTATTGAAGAACCTTTAAGCTATCAATGCTAAATGTTGCAAAAGAGTGAGTGGAAATACAGGCAAAATAAATGCTTACAAAATTATGCAAGGCA
>JBBMOI010000003.1:43117500-43242500 GCA_038088405.1 Porites divaricata
CGATACCGGTGCGATGCTCTACCAACTGAGCTATGAAGCCACTGACGTTGGGAGCAGGTCAATTGTGGGTTCATATGTTCCCGTGAAAGAAATGAGTGTTAATGATATATGAAATGGAATGTTGTTAATTTCAATGTGCTCTTTCTGACTACATGAGTCTCGTGTTGTTTATCTCATAATAAACCGACTCCAACCCAGCCCCTCTCGATATGAAACCTGTCCACCTGCCTCATTTGGGCAGGTGGACCTGTAAGTCTTAGCGAGCGTTTTGTATCACAACAAATAAACTTTTGATGCGGCTGTTGACGCGCGAAGGCTGCTTGAGCTAACGGCTCAGTTTTAACCTGATAAAGAAGGCATACCACTTGAGTTTGTGAGGTTGGAGAAAAACTCTGAGATCTAATATTTTAAACATTAGAGAGACAAAGTTTAAGACTGGCTTAGCAACTATAAAACAGAGGACAAAGATCGATAATAAATAAAGACACAGGTTTTTTATTCGTTCAGAGTTTCGATTTGGTGCGTTGAGGCGTGTTATAAATTATTGAAGTTAACGTGAATTACCATAGCTACCCATTCGGTAAAATTTTGAAATGGAGAGTGATGATTACCAAGATTTCAACACCGACATCTCACTGACATCTCCGGTCATCATTTTCCGTCTAACTTTTGCGGATGGTGTAGTGAGCTAATTTAACGGCGAAATCCACGGTAAACGTAGGGCTACCGCAATCTTAAGCTGATCTTAGGAGGTCATGATAATATCGTAACATGTTTCGCTATCGGATTATTTCTCAACGAACAGTTGCGAAGTGTTTTGCTGTCTTGTGCGTCTGTGTAATAACTTTATTGACCCTCTTCAGTTCAAAGCTGTTATCTTTGTTTAAGTGTCGGAATGAAGAACGCCAGGATTTCGCGACTGTCACGGTGGCGTCAACAAACGTTTACGAGAGGCCGCCGAGAAGAGACCACGTGGATCGTTACACGCCGTTTATTTTCGTAGGTGGTTTCCCCAGGAGTGGAACAACGCTGATGCGGGCCATGTTGGACGCACATCCCGATATCAGATGCGGACAAGAAACAAGGGTCATTCCAAAAATTCTGCTTAATATTCCCAGAATGTTGAATGTGTTCAGCGAAGCTGAAACTACTCGTCGTGAAGAAGCTGGCGTAACCCAAGACCTCTTAGATTCTGCAGTTGCGGCTTTCATAGCAGAGATTATAGCAAAACACGGCGATCCAGCTCCAAGATTATGCAATAAAGACCCTCTAACCTTCAGGAATCTTAGTTATTTAGCCAGACTGTTTCCTAAAGCAAAGTTCATTTTCATGATTCGAGACGGTCGTGCAGTGCTCAACTCTATCATAGAAAGAAAAATTGGAATTAGAGGGTTGTACAGGCCTCGCAATATAGAAAATTACGACCTTGAAGTTTTGCTAAGATCTTGGAATGTGGCAGTGAGAAATATGAATGCACAATGCGAAGTGCTGGGTAAAGATAGATGTCTGAGAATTCCTTATGAACATCTGGTATTGTTTCCATCGCAGAGTATGAAAATTGTCTTAGAATTTTTAGATGTTATTTGGAACGATGTGGTATTGCACCATCAAACTGAAATCGGGAAACCTGGCGGAGTTATCCTTTCACGGTAAGCTTCAGTTGTAATTATAATTCAATTCTTCCCCTTCCCCAAAAAAGTAATAAATACATAATAATGATATATAAATGTTTTATATTTATGCCATTATCATCGTCATATCATATATGTCATGATATCATGGTTACTACAACTAATACCAATACTACTATCATCATCCTAACATTAATTAACATATTCCATACAAATTGGTATATACAAGGTAAAAGTAAGTAAAAGAAAAGAATAATAATAATGAGGGAGAACATTCATGTGTTGGCATTATGATATTTGCAACTGTTCCATGTCTACGTGCATGAAACTTATAAATGATGTACAATAACGATGACGATGATTAGAATGATTTAAATCAATGATAATCATGGTGATGGTGATGGGAGCGACAATGGCGATGACGACGATATGATGATGATGATGATGATGATGATGATTGTGATGAAGAAACATTGGCATAAACGGCTCTCAAGTGATAGTTTTTAAAACCGATGCACCTTTGATGATGATAGAGATCAGGACGAAGATAAAGATGATAGACATATTAAATTCTACAAGCAGAATACTGCAATGCTGATCGTACTACGTGAAAATTAACTCTGCAAGACATCAACACGACACCGAAAGAACTCAAAACAGAGCGGGATTGTAGTCATGGACAGCTATTTCGCCCTTTTTGGGGCTCGTCAGTATGGCACAATATTGACGAGCCCCAAAAAGAGCGAAACAGCTAATTTTCACGTAGTACGATCAGCAATGAAGTATTCTGCTTGCAGTATTTAATATGTCTACATTATTGTTTTTGGTTATCATCGGGGGTGGAAGCGGAATCACGAATCACGAATCATACTTACAAAACATGTAAGAATCTTGAATCTTTGTTTTAACAACTTGGGAATCATGAATCTTTGCACTTCGGCTCGGGAATCATGAATAACGAGACTTAGAGAAAAGCTCAACAAAATACACGTATAAATTAGTTGTGTTCGATCCAGGGAATGCAGGATATGGCGTTTTCGAGAGTCCAATTTTCCAACATTTTCCCGGGGGAGCATGTCCCCGGACCCCCCTATATAATTCGTGAAATCGGGGCTGATAGTCTGTTTGGTGCTTAACTTTCAGTTACAAAAACAACCTCCACACCTACGGCAAACATGTGCAAATGATGATACCGAGTCTGCATGGATGAAGTAGAAGTTTGAACGCCGAAGAAACTATACAAAAAGAGACTAAGTTGCCACTGAGAAAATCATTAAGTCATTAAGTGATCAATAGTCGTCGTGAATAATGAATCTGGAAGAAAATTCTTGTAGGAATCATGAATCATCGAGGCAAAAACAGCAGGAATCATGAATATCAAGATTCAAATGATTCCGCTTCTACCCCCGATTATCAGGTCTTTATAGATCCTTGGTTCTTCGGCATATTCGTTTGCGGTCCTTTTGCAGTCCTTCGTGGATATTGTTTGTACATTGGATGACGTTGAGGATGATTATGATGGTAGATCCAGGTAGGTGTCTATTCACTGCTTCAAAAAATAGACACGTTCTTGTCTTTACTCTACTTTAATGCTGACATCAACGTATTTCTTTTCTTGCTTCAGCTTTGAGAAGTCAACAGATCAAGTAAAAGAAGCTATAAATGTTAACGCTCTATACAAGTGGTGCCACAAGTTACCCCCTTATGTGCTGGAGCATACGGACAGAATTGCTCCTATCATGAAACAACTGGGCTATGATACTTGGAAAAAAAGGCCTGATTATAGCAAAATGATTTCTATTATAACAAAATAAGAAACTGAATATAAAATCTTAAATCAGCTGACAAAAAACACGTTCAGCGTATTCTCCAGTACATGCACTGTCTTTCCAACCCCCAGTCTCTGGAGTTTACCAGTTCGACATCACGGATTTTAATAGTTGTATTACTCGAAGAAATGTGTTAAGAAATCATCTAAAGTAAGGGAGTAAACTTGGATAGTCCTTTGAAGTAGGATGCCTGGCACTATAAATAGTTGTTGGTTGTAACATGTCATAAATTACACAGTATTTCATATAATTATATACAGTCGCACTCTGGTGAAATATCTATATGTGATAGCCTACATGGCAGGCGAAAAGAGAAACATTTTCGGAGACTCTTCTTGGCGCCATTTTTTCCCGCCCGTTTAGACTTTTCATCGTCCCCGCTTTCTGCCCCTGGGTCTCCGAGAATGAAAAGAGAGGGGATAGAGAAAAACAACAAAGGGCAGAAAGAAACTTGGGTGAGAGCGTTGCGTGACAAGAACAGAGACTAGAGGAAATCCCACCCCAATTGGCCCCTGTCTTCCTAGTCTCCCTCGCAGCCGTTTTTGGGTGTCACGCAACGCTCCCCCCAAAAAACCTGGGAGCGTTGCGTGATATCCCAAAAAACGGCTGCGAGTCCTTCTGTCTTCCCCTACATTTTAGAATTTAAAATATTTAAAATGTCAGCAAACCACAGCAACAAACCAATGAGTGGTGCCCGATCTCCCAGTTGTAGACCTGGATCAGAATAATTAAACTTGTAGAAAAATATAAAACGGCAAACTGATCCTTACGGCATTGTTTTGTTTTATCCTTTTGTTTACTTCTTCATCGCCTTGCCGTAAGGATCAGTTTGCCGTTTTATATTTTTCTACATTTTAGAATTCCCAGTACATCACACACCTCAGTTTCGACGCCTGCCTGGACCACACCACACCTCAGCTTTCGACGCACCGGCCGGCAGCGAGTTTGGCAGTAAGTTTGGCGTAGCCTGCATAACAGGTGCTTCATGAGCCAAGCGAAGCGCGAAACGCCTGCATGCGTTTGCCCAGACCCTTCACGGAAATATAACTCAGGAGCGGTTACAGGAAGGCGTTTGATCCAAACAGCATGGACGACCAGGTTAAAAAGAGCTTCTTTGAAGGCCTAAAGCCTAAAAAGCCCTCTGAATTCTTGGCATTTGTCTTTATGATCGCAATGTTATGGGCAATAGCGCTATTTGAGCTGTTTATTGTGCTACCGATCTACCACGCTCCATTCTCAACATGGTATTGTATACATGTGGTCTGTGGATTTTTTTTGTGGCTGAACGTGTTCGCCAACTTTTTCATGCTCATAACCACCGATACAACAGGAAAGAAGCTAGGAATGCCATCAGTTCTCAAGCCAGGGTGGAAATATTGTCCTTTCTGCCAGCTAAACGCTCCACCGAGAGCCCATCATTGTCAGATCTGCGATGAGTGCGTCTTGAAGAGAGACCATCATTGTGTTTTCGCCGGCAGATGCGTCGGTTTTAGAAACTATCGTTATTACATGTTTCTAGCACTGTATCTTTGGATGGGAGCCGTTTATGCTAATGTTTTCCACCATGATTATGTCACAAATGAAATCGGCGGCGTTGGATTTTGGACTTTGCTAACAATGGTCACCCCTGTTGTCATCTGGCTTTTGGGTTACACGTCCGTGTACGGAATTTTCGTTTCCTTTATGGCAGGCATTTCAGTCTTCGCGCTGCTCCTTTTTACTGGCCTGCTCTTCTTCCAAACTGGTATCATTTTTAAAGGTCAAACATCATACGAGCGTAAAAAGAAGAGGAGAGAGTACGATCGCGGATGGAGAGGGAACTTCATCGAAGTGTTTGGCCAAAGGTGGTATTTAGCTTGGATCTGGCCCACAGTTAGCTCACCTTTGCCAGGAGATGGGACAAATTTCAAGAAGACATATGCGGAAGAAAGCAAAGATATGTAAAAATAATATGCAATGTGTGGTGTGCTCTAGTGCTGAGAAATTGCAGAACAAGCTATATGCTCAACTTCGTTCCCAGGGTTCTCTCCTACCCGTCCCTACGGAGCGAAAGAGAGAGAGACCCTGGTTGGGTCTGGTCACGTGGTCCCAGAACAAAATTAATTCCGAGGGAGGAGTCCTTTGTCTCTCAATTTTTTTGTCTGGTGCGTTTACACCGTTCACGCAATGATCGAAAGGGCAAGACAGATTTGCTAAGCCTCCAACTATAACTGAAATTCGGCATATTTCTGCCTTAATATCATAGGTGACGAATTACTCCTTAATTTTGGCGCGAAATTTCAGCGTTAATTTGTAATTTCACATGTGAAATTACTAAATTGCCATGGCAACCTGCCGTAGGTCTCCGTTTCAAGATGGCGACGAAGTTTTAAAATGTCTCGAATGAAGATGTCAGGGCATAAAAAGACGCTTTAGAAAACCTGAACACACGAAAGAGCACATCAAGAAGGATTCTTAGAGGTATGTTGTCGAAAAATTCTGAAAACTTAAGCCAAATTTCAGCTCTAAACGTTGAGAGAGTGGAGTTCACAATCGATCGATACGATCCAGGATAAACAAGTCAAAAATCCTCGATTGCTAACGTAATTCGTCACCTATGATATTAATAGGTAATCAAATGGTATACTCGTGAAATTAGGGAATAATTTCACTTGCGTTTTGTCCAAATCCTAATAATTTCCCTCGCCTAAAGGCTCGGGAAATTATAAGGATTTGGACAAAACGCGCGTGAAATTATTCCCTAATTTCACTCGTCACCATTTGATTACACATACAAACAGAGCTATCAAAAGATAAACAAGTGAATTACCAGCGGAGAAATAAAAAACTCGTGTTATCGCAGTTAAACCGATGACAACAATTAGATACTAAAATCTACGATCCTGAGTAAGACACAAGCGCGTGTTTATCTGCATTGAAGGGAAAATCCCTGTTCGTTGAACTTGCATTGAAAGAATCAATGTTTGTCGGTGACAGTGGCTGGTAATTGGCCCGAATCAGTACATGCAAAACCTAAACCATTAGCGGTGACAAAACAAAGCAGTTACGTTGAGAGCAGAGGATTCATTTTAGATTCACGGTCAAAATAATATTTTAGCTCTAATGGCCCCCCTTCGAACTGCATAGTCATAGTTTTGAAAATACATACGTTTGCTTTCTAGAAGTGGCCTCCATAACATAGAAATGGCAATTTAAGCCTACTGCGTTTCGGTATGAATACAACCGCCTAAAATATTTTTGACTGCACAAGTGGTGAATCCGTGATTTCCTTTGCAACATCCGATAAACATCCAGATATTCTGCAGGAAGTTACGCTTTCGCTGTCGAAGGATTCGGAGGTTCGAGGTTTTGTCTTGACTAGTCCGGGAACTATAAAAAACAGGACCCTTTAGACAAGGTCGGATACGCAGTTTCCACTGATCTCGACGTCTACGCTTTGTAGAGACAAATCTCACACTTATCCACCCCTCCCCCAAGTCGTTTGTTTGTAATCTCCCAGATTCTGGGAGACATGTGACCAGACCCAACCAGGGTCTTTCGACGGGTAGGAGAGAGAACCTGGGAACGAGGTTGGCTATATGCTCTATGCTAAATAGTTTCCTCTCTGTGCACATCTTTTAAATAAATAATGCAGAAATCAATGTTTAGATGGAGAGGGGGATACAGGCATAGGTGGGACATTTTGCCCCAAACTGCAATTTTGTTTAGCTCAGCGAGGGATACTTTATCACATTTTAAACTGTTTTACCATCCCCAGGGTCAGGAATTTGACCAAAATGCTGCGGGAAAATTCATATGCCACACCTATGAATGTCTCCCCGTCTCTGTCCAAACATTGATGCCTGCATCAAAGTTTTTTATTTCTTTGTCACTAGTGAAGTTTGCCCTTTTCTTTGCTGTTGTGAACCAGCTGTGACACAAGAAAAATGATCATAATATCATTTTATTCTAAGCATTCTGCCACCTGGTGCAGATTGCTTTGAATATAATTATATGTCACTCAAAGTATTCTGGAATTGGCATAGCAAGTCATTTGAATCAATGTTGTGGATTCCAGAATAAGGTGAGTCAAATGCACTCTGAAGGGCCAGGGTATGATGTTTAAAGAAGCTGTGTCATGGTAGACTGCGAGCAGTCTCTTATTTTTCTTTGCAAAGTTACTGCACGCGAAACCTATGCATGCGAGTGGCAAAGCTGCTTGCTGCAAGAAACGAGGGCGTAAGCCCAAGAAGAAAAAATAAGAGACTGCTGACTTTTTTGTTCTGTCTGGGGACAACGAAGCTGTCAAGGTAATTTAATTAATCAATTAAACGTGAGTAACTTGAAACAATTGTCTCATCTTGTCTTAATCCCTAAAAATTAATGATAATATCGTGGTTTGCAATCACGCTGGATGAGATGCGATTTCCCTGGGTATTATGAAAGATCCAAAAGGCCTACTTGCCAAAAATTAACATTCCAGGGCAAATTGTCTTTGAGATATTAGCCCAGTTATGCTCTGATGACTCCATTATTACATTACTACAAGGGACCAAGTCAAATTTAGAAGTATATGGAGTCATCAGAGCAAAACTGGACTCATATCAGGGAGGTAATTTCCCTCACATTGCTAGTTTTTGGCAAGTAGTCTTTCAGATGTTGTTGTTTCAAAATATCCTGACAAATTCCATAGTCCTAAATTCAAAATGTTAATTTTTATGATGTCATCATTTTAGAACTCTATTACACTTCCTTGTGCACTATGGAAATTAACACAAGAGAAGAAATTATGTTTAAATGACTAAATTATTATATCAGCATTATATCAGAGGTTACAAACAACAAAAATGGACTTTGAAAAACTGTTAGGCTTCAGCCATGCCTCTGTTTGTATTTGCTGTGTTACTTATACCTTATTTTAATATTTTGAGCAGTTATATTTTTGTTAGAATTTTGATAAATAATTTTTTGTGATACAGCTCCTTCAAGGCAATTTCATTCCAACCTATACACATGTTATCATTTAAAGCAGACAGCCACTCGGTTTGTGCGGCCCCTCTGTGGTTTGTTATTAAAACAGGTAACATAAATGTAAAAAAGTTGTACCTGACTGTGACTCTTATGCAACAATTTTATATTGTTTGAAAAATGTAGGTAAATGAATTGAACATTTTTGCATTGGTTATGTTTTAGAATTCCCACTTAAATTATTTGTTAGATAGTCAAAACATTCATTTCTAGAATCAGTTATCCTTTTAAGTCCAGGTAGTGACCAACATCAATATTCTCCTACTGATATCCATACATTGTCGAAAGACTAGGAAATGAGAATTAATAAAATGGTCACCAAAGAAGAAATGCCTTGATCTTTTACCAAATTCTCTCAACACATTCTTTAATAAAATGTATAGAGATCAGTTTGGAGAATTTTTACGTGTATATTGGGGCTTAAGGTTATGGAGAGATGAAGTGAGTCCAAACCTTTGGAATCTTTGAGGAAATTCCTTTGGTTTGACTATTCAAATGAAATCTCATTGACAGTACTTTGACTTGATGCCATTCACTCCATACGTAGTTTGTGGAAAAGAACAGCCATGGTCTGACTTATCAAATAAGACCTCTTCCAAGGAGTTTCATTTAACCTTTTACACAGATGTCCTTAGGTCTTCGTCATGCGTTCGTGCCTCAAAAATTCAGGGTGCAGGAATGCGTGAGAACTTCTAAGAATACCTGTGGCAGGAGCTACTTTTCAATTGGTGGCATATATTTTTTAGTATTTGGGAGTGAAAAGGTTAAGATAAGAACAGCATAATGTGCTGCACTAGCTAATACAATAATATATTGTTGTAAATGGTATGAGCTTAGGATTCTGCCATAATAAGGACAGGTGGAATCTTGCACTCAAACTGAAAGTCTTAACATTAAAGTAAAACCTGCAACTAAACAGGTGCTTATATTGATGTTTATTGGCACAGATCTAAGCCATGTATAGTCTTTGACAAGTTCTTAGTTTCCCCAGAAAAGATAATACTTTTTTTTTTTGCCTTAAGGTGAATTAACCTTAAAAGGTTTAACTCAACCATAGATTGAAATTTGGTAATTCATTAGAAAAATTCTTAAAATGTGGCTTCTCACTTGTGCATGAATTATGCACTTTTACTATACAATCAGTCTCGTACTTTTTAGAAAGCTCTGCACCTTCGCACATACTACATACAATTTCTCCAGACTGAATTACCGTCGGTTGCATCTGAGCGTGGACATGAGACAAAAAAAGAACATGTTCTAATAGGGTGCCAGACATGACGTGTTTTGCCGCCAAACATTTGAAGTTTGACTGCCGTAGCAAACTGTCACGCCAAAGGTGAGTTGTTTATATGTTTCTATCAGCGAGTTCCGCTCATACCGTAAATCCTCTATTAAGCCCCCCGGGGGGCTTATTTATTTCAAGCCCATTTGAGGGGGGGCTTAATAGAGACGGGGGGCTTATTTGAGAGGGGGGGCTTATTTAATTTAGAAACGACGATGGTATCAGTTCTCCATAAAGAACTAGAATACAAAGTGGAAAAGCTTAAGTACAAGAAGTTTTAAGTCATGCAGCCAAGGATCAGAATGAAATCCGAACTTCCAGTTGGTAATAAACCATCCTGGATCAGTCCACACGAAGTTTTGCGGTCGTGATTGATTTTTTATTAGTGAAGAATAATTGGGGGTGGGGAGGGGGGCTTAATAGAGAGGGGGGGGCTTATTAACTTTCTTCCCCTGAAAGGGGGGACTTATTAGAGGAAGGGGGCTTATTTGAGAGGGGGGGGGGGCTTAATAGAGGATTTACGGTATTTCTTTTTTCTCGACTTTCAGGCACATTTCTCGCTCAGAAACAGCACACATGCCTCCAAAAATTATTCTCAACCTCTAAAAATTCTTGCAAAGAATATTTGATGAGTGACAACAGCAGCCTACTCCAAACTTCACATGTGTGGCAGTAAAACATATGTTTGTACCAAATTAAAACATGTTTTTCCCTCACGCTTAGATGCAACCGAGGGTACTCATTCCTCATACATCTCCTTAGATTAAGATGGAGAATTTTATCATAGATCAAAGCATTTTCCATTAGATGATATTTTGTATTCTCATAAACCTTTCTCTTGATGATGTGTCGATTTTGTTAGGAGAAAGTTGATGTTAATCTTTCTTGGGGACTTACATAAATGGAGAAATCACGTGCACACTCCTTCACAAAGGTATGTTCTTGGCCGTTAAGCATTGTTTCGAAACTGGTTAGGTTCCTTTTTTGGGTTGGGGTTGATGCTATGTGTACTTTAATGTAACTTGTGTAAACTTCATAAGGTGTCCAAGGGCCTTTCGACGGATGTTAACGAGTGCTGACCAGAAAAAACGGGGACGAGAACGGGATTGCGGTTGCCTCGCTCAAGCGTAGCTTGTCTCACCACGCAACGCTCCTGCTTTGCGTGACGAGACATGCAAGGCATTAACGCTTTGTCCACTTTGTCCACTTTGTCAGGTTTCCCCTTCCCTTCTCCTGGCAATTGTTGGTATTCAAAGGCCCTTTTTGAGGGCTTATTTTTGGAGGGGCTTATATTCGGAGGGGCTTATCTACGGAGGGAAATCTGCGTTTCGAAAGAAAAGTTTACCGTTTTTTGCTTTGCGTTACTTTCACATGACGTCACTAAAATTCAGACTAAAAAACTGTCGATCCTTCCGAGATTTTACTTTCACGGTGCGTTAGAGCAGCTGAAAACTAATTTTCATACAAATTTCCGCTTCAAAAGGGTTCTTGGTTTTGTGATAGAGTACGCTTGAATTTCTAAGCTTTTGCGTGACCCAGCATTTACACGGACGGCCAAGAAAGTACAAGAAAGCTGTTATGTAGGTTTAAAAATGACTTATTTCAGGAAATTTTGCTATCTAAACAGTTCATGTATTAGAAAAAGTATTACTTTAATGTTTATGAGTTTCTCGAAAAATAGATTCACGCTTTTGTAGCAAAACTCGGTAACAGATGTTTCTGTTGGTTTCCGTCCGCCATGTTGGAGCTCATACAGGTGAGCACCGGCATGGCGTCTCCATACAAACCTCTATAAGTTTGGGTAAAACATTTCTTCGGATGTCTGGTATACGAAATATTCTTCTGACCTAAATCTTGGTGAGGGTATATGTACCTCCTTTCATTTCCCAGATTCTGGAGTTTATCTATTGAACGGTTTTGATTTTTATTTTGATCTATTTTGAATGGCGTGACACTGAAAACGGGCAATTTGAAGGCAATTTTCCAAGTACAAGCCCCCAGGGGGCTTATATTTGGAGGGGCGATTTAACGTAGGGTTTTTTGCGTTACGAGTTTGGGGGCTTATACATGGAGGGGCTTATTTTCGGAATTTTACGGTAGCCAATCATCAAATTGTTGACAAAAAGAATTAAACTGAATTTGCTGTTTAAGCTTTCATATCTGAATTCAAATTTCGAACTAACCCTGGGTTATCTTAACCCAGCTTTGAACAACTCGGCCCTGTAGTTTATTCCATAACCAGACTATTCAATGTACGAGCACTGGAGCTTTAAAGTTCGGCACTCAACAGGAATCTTGACAAATCGCAAGAAATTTATTATAGACTTTGAAAACATTTTGTTGATCATTTTGGATCATTATACATTTCTGGGAAACTGCCTACTTCCCCCACCCCTAAGCCATTATTAACACCCCTTTCTGACTTAGGGCAAAATGTTGGCTTAGGGGAGGGGTAGGTGGGCAGTTTCCCAGGAACTGGAACCTAAAAAAATGCTACATACCTGAAGGTCATGCCTTTAAAGTATAAACTACTTCCTTTATCTGACACTTGATTTTTTGTAGGATGTGTCGATTTCGCAGACCTAGCCGCACAGGATTTGCACAACCAAATAGCGTGTAACAATGCATTATGCTTAGGGTGTTTATCAGAAAGGAAACCATGTATATTCCCTTGTAATAACTTATCTAATCACATACAGTTTATAATCACTCCATACACGAATATAAGCACATTGATTTACCAAATAAATGTAGTAGTAGAGTCTATGACTGAGATCGCTTTGAGGCATTGATCCAGTCTCGAGTTAAGGCAACAATAGCTATTTATCAACTTAGAACTACATGTAACAGGTCATGTTTAGATGGACTAGTAGGGGTCACACTTTCCCCAACTTTACTACACATAGTTAACAGAGTGGAATGGTTACCAGACAATCAGACTCTTTAATAATATTATTGCTAATGTTTTTGTGGTTAGCAGTGCACAACATTCAATAGCATTCATATCAAAATAAATTTTCTAATTGATAAAAATGAAAAGTGCCAGGATAGCTGGGCTGGCCTGCTTTACTGGGGTGGTTTAGCTCATGCATTGAACTTTCCGCATTGTGTTTATAAGAGAAAACAGGCTGGTCTCACCTTTCTAAGATCCCAAATGGTTTAAGCTGAGATCTCAGCAAGCAGGCCAGCATGCCTCTTAATTTTAAAGAAAACAAGGCATAAGACAAGCCAGGCCAGTAAAGTGGGCCAGCCTGGCTCACCTTATATACACAGACCCTAAATCTCATTTGCAATGAAGGCTTACGTCATTGCTACTTTTCAATCAGAGAGAAACTGCTTGTTGTCTACTAAGCTGAGGGAGTATCCTCCTTAGGCTCTGACTTGCATTCATTTTTCTCCCTGTTTTGTAGACTATAGATCTTCTGTAAACAAAACCTCTGCCACCACAGTTCCCGTATTCATAAAGGTGAATGTCACCCCATGACAGTTCACAATATTCCAATCTCCATGATCATAAAAGAAAGAGATAGAGGGCATATCATGTGAAACAGCAATACAATACTCAACATTTCTCCTCAGGACCAGGAGTTCATCAAATAAAACATCAAAGCCATGATAGACGCGATCAATATTTTTTTGAACATCCACCTCGTAGGTCCCAGTTTGGGAATAAAGCAGTGAATCACCTCTCATTTCACCACCAACATAAACCTTTACAGTGGCTGATGCTTCAGCATATATGTCACACTCTTCAAAATATAAAGAGACTCCATGCAACGATACGTTTTTGTCTATAGTTAAAGTGATTAGTTCAAATGTGTCAGGTTCATTGCTATAAGTCGTAATACTAACATCTTTATGATATCTGCAACATCGCATAGGGGGTCCCACTCTTTCTGTTTTTGCAAATCCATGCAGAAGCGGCACAGTAGGATCCTCAAATTGTGCCATAATGTTACTAGCTTCATCCTGTGATAACAATTTGGTGACTGTGACAATCTCCATAAACTCTCTCTGTTCCATGACTGGAAAACGCAATTTTTTGATTATCTCTTCCCCAAGTATGTCCCTCTTGACAGAGCCTTCTGGTTTCAGATTTAGCCTGTTGCATTGTTGTTCTGCCCAGCCATCGACAGCCTGGAATAAATCCACCTCCTTAACATTCAATGTGTCCCTTTCCACTAACTCTTTCAGAAGAGACTTGTCAATTCCAAAGAATTCATTCGATTTCACCACGCGCATTGTCAGTTGGTCAACATAGTCCCAACAGAAATTCAACAGATGTTTATTTGAAAATTTCTGAGCGTGTTTTAAGACTCCAAGCACATTTGATGAGTCAAGATTATTCCCTAAAAAGACTGCACATTTTTTGGATAGACGGGGAACCATGTATTTCGCGGCAAGATATGCCACTTGCATCACGTTATTTTCGGTCAAGCAAACTTTATCCGTGTACAGAAATCGCAACAATTCAAACATACCGTCATATTCACAGTCAGGCAGATTGATTTCTTCTTCTTTTTCAGCCATTTTGCCACAGAACATGGTAAAAAATACAGGGCTTCTGATTGCCAACAAAAACTTGTGAGCTGGGATCGCCATCTTGCTTTTTTTCCAGTCACTACATTCGCCATGTTGGGATGAACGAAAAACAAACTTCATATCGCTCAAGACATCATTGTTGAACAAAAATTTGCTTCTTTCTTGAAAAGCCTCAGGAAACTTATCCTCCTCTGTATCGATCCACGGGGTATCTTCATCCAATAACCTTAACATAATTCTTGTTCTCAAGATTATAAAAAGCCCAATCGAGGATCCCTGACCAAACAACTACATTTTCAAGCGGGCGAAAGCGCGGGATTTTGGTAGCCTGCCTCGCTGGCAGCCGTTTTTATCTCGTCACGCAACGCTCTTTTGCGTGACGAGACAAAAACACTTGGATTTTAGCTGAGCTGGCTCATTCGAAATTGCCACTAAAACTCATTTGAAAGGCAAGTAAATTTCATCTTTTTTACTCTTTGACACGATACTCCATTCTCGTCCCGTGTACGAAGCACTTCTAAAAGAGGTCGTTTATTAGATACACAGATGGATGACATGGCCGGTTCAAAGTTGTTTTGCAATACAAAGCTGCACGACGATAGACCTTCTTCCAATTTGAATGAAACGTACATTTCTCTAGCTATACTACAGAACTATCACATGACCTACATTGGAAAAACAAAACATACAAGCTAAAAAGGGCTATTTCAAACACCAGAAGCATATAACCTCTAAGCTTCTAACTTCCCACTTTCTGTGTAGAATCATGCTGGGGTTATACTTGTCCAATTAGAAGCATGAAAATTTTTTTGCCCAAAATATGGAAGATTCAGAGAATTAAAGGCATCCCCTTTAAAAAGGGCCATCTTCAAAACAAGGAACGGAGAATCGGGGAATGGGAATAGGGAACAAGGAACGGGGAATCTTTAAAACGGGGAATCTTTAAAAGCGCGAATCTTTAAAACGGGGCCGGGAATCTTTAAAATGGAGAATCCTTAAAAGCGGGAATCTTTAAAATGGGGTATCTTTAAAACAGAGAATGTTTAAAAGCGGGAACCTTATTACATCCCCAAATTTCAAAATTAAAGATTCCCCATTTTAAAGATTCCCGCTTTTAAAGATTCTCCTTTTTAAAGATTCCCGCTTTCAAAGATTCCTCGTTTTAAAGATTTCCGCTTTAAAGCAGGGCGGATAAGGGTTGGGCGGTGAAACGAGCGCGTCCGAGCAAAAAGGTGTGATGCAGTAGACTGGGACTCTGCTTAGAAATATCGCTTGTTTGCGACTTCGGTCAGGGCTTGCGATGTGGTTTGGCCATTAAACACTGCCGCTGTCACTGAATTATAGCGGCTTGATTTGTTTTCTTGCACTTCTTCCTCGTTCCTTTGTGCTGGTACGCTGTCTCCGAGAGGCAAATGTTGCTATTTTTTGCGGGAGGTTTAGTCAGGAGTAGTCAAATATCTCTTTCACAGGGTTTCTCTTATTACTTTCATCACTATATCACTGAATAATAGTTTCGTTCTACTACTCGCCAATGTCGATGTTATTCCAAAACAAAAAACAACTAAGTACTGTCTAAAACACGAAGGAAAATCTCATCCATGTTATCCATAGCAAAACTAAAAGACAGCAAATCGTGTTTCATAACTAGATGACGTGTATTTTATAAATGCGTGCAGCTCGTGCAAGGTGAAATTATGCTAATTTCAATCACCATCATCCTTCTTTTTAATTTTGAAAAAAGAAACATCTCATACGTCTTTCTGTTTCTTCGAAACTTCAAAATTAGTTTCCCCTCAGTTTTTACTGTTTACCTTGTTTTGTTTTAGGGAGAGAAACGGAGAAAAAACCTTATAACTAACCTCAATAAATTTTGTTTACATGCGGTTGCCGTATTTGCGACGAATTGCGCGAATCGCCATGGCGCGTTGCACCCGAGAAGCAAAGTTTGAAGCAGCACAACGCCACTATATCAAAATATATCAATCTAATTTTTTGTTATGTTATACAAAGTGTATCCCCCTTTAACATATGTAAAAATTGAGGTTAAGAAGTGTTAAGCTTTTCCAAACGAAACGGTGAAAGACGATTAGGTGATATTTAGTGGAAGGAGGAGTTATTCAACACTTTCAAATTAAACTCAAATTTTGGCATTATACGACCAACAAGTTTGATTTATAGGCATACAGACACAAACATATGGAACTGTTTATTGATATTGTTACAAAACGAATTTATCTATTTAACATTGTAGCCTGAAATTTCAGAAAGAAAATAGGATTTCCGGTTTGCAAAAAGGAAAATTTCGCCGGCCTTCAAGCGCACCGGAAGCGCGGAAAGAGCGCTCGTGCCAGTCCTACTCCGCATCACACATTAAATGAAGAGCGGAGCGCTCGTTTCATCGCCCAACCTTTATCCGCCCTGCTTTAAAGATTCCCCATTTTAAAGATTCCCGCTTTTAAAGATTCCCCTTTTTAAAGATTCCCGCTTTAAAGATTCCCCATTTTAAAGATTCCCGCTTTTAAAGATTCCCCGTTTAAAGATTCCCGCTTTTAAAGATTCCCTGTTTTAAAGATTCCCGCTTTTAAAGATTCCCCATTTTAAAGATTCCCGCTTTTAAAGATTCCCCGTTTTAAAGATTCCCGCTTTTCAAGATTCCCCGTTTTAAAGATGCCCGCTTTTAAAGATTCCCCGTTCCCCATTCCCATTCCCCGATTCTCCTATTCCCCGTTCCTTGTTTTAAAGATAGCCTTTAAAAAGTAGCCATACTAAATAACAAATTCTTCGAGTCATTAACAGTTCTACAAGTACATTCACAACTCAAAAGTAAAATAATGTTGAGCCATTTAAATTTGTTGAACAACAATATCAACAGGCAAAAAAACGTTTATTTTCACAGGTAGTGGAGCCGACAAGTGTGTTGTCATAATTTGAATGCACTAAGCTGCACTATGGCAAGTGGAAATAGTTTTCTCCTAATTTCTTTCTGCCCTCTTAGAACTCCCTCTTCTTCCATCTCCTGTAACCCACCCTCCACTACCCTAGCTGTTGAGGAAACATGTTGAATTGAATACCCCATTCTTAAAATTAGTGGTCGAGGAAATAAAATATTAACAGATGGCATTTAGAGGCTCGAATTAGGTGGTTGTAGACTACTGGTAACCGGGTATTATTGAAACCCTCAGCTTTATTGTTTAGCAAAAGCATCCTTGTCCACACCATGTCCTCATATCCTGAAATGTAAATTAAAATGTATCTATGAGACGAAACATTTTGTTTCCTCCAAGGTTTCTTTAGCTGGTATAAAAATCCTTCTATTCTATTGCAATTTTTTACCACCCTTTTCATCAGGCACTGTTGAAGGAGAAACTGTATTTGTGACATCTGACAACCAAAGTGCACAATTTGTATTATTGTCCAGAGACTCTTGTAGGTTGCTGTTGTGCTTCCTTTAGGTGTTTATTTATTTATGTATTTTATTATGTTGCTGCATTTAAATTAGATACATACAAAAAACTTAGATGGATGAAGCAAAGGAGCCCATGCAAGCTAGCCAATAAGGCTTATAAAAAGGGCCACCTTTAAAAATATATGACTAAATTATGAAATGAAATATTGGCATCAGCAAGACAATATAACTAACTAAACACATTCAATTTCTTAATAACATAGAAAATGATCATAAACAGGATAAAAATAGATAAGGCTAAATGAAAAATGTAAAAAAGAAAAAAGACAAATTTATATTTCCAGTGGGGTTGGAGAGGCTGGGGGGTGTTGGCTTTGTCTGTTGGCCAATGTTGGCTGACCACTAACTATGACTAAAGCCCTGCTGGGGGAAAGTTTGGCAGCAGAGTTTGGTTTGTTGTCTTATATGAAATCCAGTTTATATGTCTGCTGTATTGTTAATAAGCAGCTGCAGATGGGAGCAACGTTTGGCATGGTATTATTTTTAAGATGGCCATTCTTATGTTCATATATGACTTTATTTACAGCCAGAAGAATTTCTCCTCTCTCAAGTTTGAGAATTGGCCATCTACAGAGCCTAACAGGCAAATTGGTTACTTCAAAAAGTCATTGTTAGACGTCATTGCGCCATACAAAAAATGGGGGGAGGGGTGGGCTGGGGTGCTGTTTTGTTCAGCAGCATGGCACAATAGGCCATTTTACAGTTATAAATGGAGGCGAGGCTGACGGTGACCTTGTTTTGATACAAACCTTCCTGCTTTATCATGTAAATCAAGTTATTCTTATGCTAACTAGTATTTTTCACGGACAATTTCCATAACAAAGAGAAGGGAGTTTGTATCAAAACAAGGTCACCATCAGCCTCAAGACCAGGGTACTAAGTCCACAACTGTAAAATGGTCTATTCAGTGACAGAACCTTGTCTCACTCCTGTATATATAGAGAGAGATAGAGATATCAGATTAACAGACGAAATGGAATAGATGCAATCTCGAGGACCAGGAGGCTCTGGGGACACAGGATTTGAAGTCCTAGATTTTAGGACTTCTGGTCATTTCTGATTTTCTACAACCTTTCTAATAGCGTTCACTTGCTCTTGCCAAAGTGTCAATGACCGTAAATTTAGGTGATTCAAAGCTTTTAAAAGAGAATCCTCCAAGTTACTTTTCAGTGAATCGGAGGCTCTGGGCGCGAGAATGGAATAGATGTGGAGCATATCACTCTTACATGTAAGATAACCTCCCATGGAAGTTTTGTTTTTGTTTGTTTGTAAAAAGAAAAGACTGAGAAAAATCCGCTTTCGGTTCCCGCGATGGGTGTTTATAATCTGGGTCATAGAGATTGCCTCCTATTTGTGGCGCATTTTCCCCGTTTGCCTGATTATTATAGGTTCAGAAACCCAGTTGGTAGATCACTGGCCTGAGTCAGTGGCTTAAAATCCGTAATGGTGCCCTCTTGTTGGTCGGACGCGAGGTCCTCATTCGAGTAAGGCAGCATAGAAAGTGCTTCTGCTTCCACGCTCAGATTTGTTGGGAAAGCCTGGATGGTTTGTTGCCAGAAATTATCCATTGACGAAAGTCGTCCATTCTTGGACTTCATGCCCCGCTGTACCTCTTGTAAGGTTTTCAAAATAGATGTCAGGGCACCTGTTCTTCGTTCAGGACACCATAACAATAAGTATTTTATTAATTTCAATACAAATATAAACTGTTAATGATATATGAAATAAATCATATATGACCTGCGGAAATGAAATGAAATGAAGAAATGATCGTCGCAGTGAACGCAATTTATGCAATTGCGTAAAGAAGCCTGAAAAACATTCAGGACTTCAACGGGGTTTGAACGCGTGACCTCGCGATACCGGTGCGATGCTCTACCAACTGAGCTATGAAGCCACTGACGTTGGGAGCTTGTCAATTGTGGGTTCATATGTTCCCGTGAGAGAAATGAGTGTTAATGATATATGAAATAAATCATATATGAACTGCGGAAATACACTTATATAAACTGGTAATACGTATCATCTCTTTATTGATCTGAAAACAATGTATTCTAAGTACGGATTTCCTGCATTTCTCATTGAAAAATTATTTCAAGCTAAGTGAAGTGTTGCTACTTGAAATCATGAAATAAAGAGAAGAACTGTCACACATCGCGTTATGACATTCGATTGATTTATTGCCTTTAGATGCAAACTATGTTTCAGCGCAAAATCTCCAAATGTTGAAGAAGTCCGTCGGTAAAGGTGTTACTGACATAACTTGGGGGTGATGACTTGATAAGGAAAACCGGAAATTGATCATGGATGGTATGAAAAAAATACGAATGCCAATTTGAGAACAAACTTTTTATATAATACCATCTACTGACGTGATACAACTCACTTTGACTCTGAAGATGACTACCGCACAGGTTGTCGAAACGTCAGTCACTGTCAACGACAACAGTCCTATTCAGGACTACGTTAACCCGGACGATCAAACTCAACCTACTTTTGAAACTTTTTTTAGTGGAGGCTCAGACTGTAGGCATCGTTCTATGATGATCGTATTCCGCAAGAATGCAGATCTTTCAAAAATCCCTTCCATCGTGATCGTAGAGCCAATTCATCCGCATGTTAGTTTGTCAGGGCTGCAATCTCTCCTCCGCAAAAAAAGGAAAAACAACATAGAAAGCGCTGATGAGAGAGAGGACCGCAAGTTTTAGAATGCGAAAACGAGTGATTTCTAGATTCAGGTCCGGGAATGTTCATGATATATCTAGTTAACGAAATTTGTCACCGGCTTTTTACCGATGTTATCAGTAGGTAGAAGATTATGATGAAGTCGTACATTGGGTGCCTTTTTCGGAGGACACTTTCTTGTAAAACCTGAACTGGAGCTCTTTCGAACTGAGCTCTGTTTGCGGTTAAACTCATGCGATCGTAGACGATTAGAAGGCGGAGACGACTGACCATTCAGAATCGTTTTTTTCTTTAATTTGCATACCCTGTGTAAAACGTGTTTGACAACAATACTATCCGGTCTCAGAAGCAGTCTTTGGAACCAGTTTTTCAATGCAAATGCAGAAGATGTATCGTTGAATTCGACGACAAAGAATTTTATTGCATGCAAAACTGGTCTTGACGTGAGTTAAAGTTCCAAATAACCCCTACAATCCAAGGGCAGGGAAAACTCAGTTGCTCTGCAACAACGATTAAACCTACTTTGAAGAAGGTTTAATCGTTGTTGCAGAGAATGAATGAACAATTTCATTAACGTGTCAAAATCTTCTCCTACTAAACGGGGACATCTAAACATTTGCAGGAAAGCGGAAAAGAGTTGCAGTCCAAGGTTGTACACGAATTAGTTTCCATAGCCATTTTCAACTGTAGTAGAGAGCGCGAGGTTTATGAAGATACACAGAATCTTCCAAGATATTTTGACATAGTCCTCTTACGTCCACAGTGCGATTACTTCCATTATTTTGCATGAAATCAAAATGAGAACTGAAAACGTGACCGCCATTCGCAAGCAGACCTTTGAAAATTTTCCCACTGTGTATTTCACGGCAAGTTATTCAATATTACTGAATTATTCCCACTTCTTTAAGATGCTCCTGAGGATTCAACTCTCACAAGTTATGTTACGCAACAACGCCACTCGTGAGTTTGTCGTGTTTGGGTGAATTGGCAAAAAATCAAAACATTAAAACGCAGTGAAAACAGCGCTTTGACGAGTTTTACCGGCTATGCGAAAAAGTGGGTTAATAAAACAAAACCAGTATGTTCAAACCAGTTTTGTCAGGAATCGTCGAAGTGTATAAACCAGTAATTGTTGGCTGACTGCGTTTACTTGAAACCTCATTTGTTCATTACCGTATTACGGCGAAGGGTGAAAATTCGGCCGTGAGTGGTTTTCCTACACTGAATTTAGCGGTTGTAACCCTTCGCCTACCGTCTTCCCCATTTACAATACACAGTTCATTACAGTTTATACTGAAGTCTGTGCGAATATCAACATTGAAATTGGCATTCAACTCCGTGGAACAAAATGCTCGGCTTTCTGCCCTTGCGATCGAAATTTCAGGGAGTTCATCTAAATACCAGAAATACTGTTTCGAAAATAAGAACACTTTATAGGAAGTTTGATTCAAGGTTCCTTTCTACTGGTCAACTCTCTTCAAATTCCCAGGACTCAAGGTGAGAATGAGTATATATATGTATATTTTTTTCTCTCCGTTTATTGAACCAAATATTAGTGTTTTAGTTCACATTATCGGAACAATTGTTTGAAGTATAGATCTTTTTGGACTAAACCCCGCCATGATTTTTAAGTGTCCATGAATTGTATCCGTTAGATTTGAGATCTTAGAAAAATACTATGAATTGTACATTTTTTTCAGCATTCGAAGCAAAATACTTTTATGTTTAAAACTGAAAGATCTACTGATCTCGATGAAGAGTGATCGTTTCCAACGTTTCTATACAATTCTATGCTAAATTCCACACGGGTTTTAACTAAAGATAAGCGCGACTTTACAATCTCGTCAACCAGTTTCATATCGCAAATCTGGCTTTACTCTAGTTAAACTTTGTTTTTGTGGTTTTTTTTTGCATACGGAATTTGATAACAACATTATTTGTCTTCGGGCTCAGTTTTTTGTCAAACAAACTAAGACACATCACGCGCGATCTCGGTTTTACCCCACCTTCAAGCATAGTGTTACTCCGAGGTCTATCATTTGTTGGTACAATTGTCCCTTTTCAATTTCATTCACAAGTTTTCCTTGCAGAGTAAATGCAAAAGACATGGGCAGTTTTTCGTGACAAGGATACAAAACAATTTTTTTCAATGACTCTGCTATAAAGGCAGTTCTGCACGGGAATTCGTCGCATAAAATGTAATTTAAACAGTTGAATGTCTTGGTACTCAATTTCTTTTACTCTTAAGTGTGGCCCCATATTTACTTCCACTAAAAGGACCGTAATACATTGCGTGACAGTATTTTGCTTTCATGGATGGAAGGACACACACACAACGTATTTCAGCTGACGTAATACTGTTTATAAACAAACCCATTCACATACCCGAAAGGCCGACAAAATGGCTTTATTTGTCTTGACCCTTCAATTAAGTCGACAATAAGACACCAGTAAACCGGTCTTGCCTGTTTAACGGGTAGTGGGACCCTGATGTACGTGATGTTGTCCGTTTTATTTGGCTAAAAACTATTGAATATATATTCAACGCTCATCGCCTTGCACGAAATGTCATTTTTAGAAATCATTTGGTGCCCAGACGAATTTTTTCCTGCGTGTCAACTGTCCGCAAACCTCGTATGTTCGAAAAACGTCTGATAAATACAGAAATCTTACTTTACAAAATCTGAAAAAAGGGACTGCACTACATTGTTGAAGGATCCGCTTGACTGAAGACATAACCAGAGGAACTGGGAACGAGGTTCGTCTCCACGGTTTGCACGCAGGCTCAACACGCAGTTTCACGTGAGACGTGAAATAAAGTGCATTTATCAAATCTGGGCACCAAAGAGACAGCTTGCACCTCGCGATTTTTTGAAGTGATGTAAAATAAGATGAGAATAACGCGACATTTCTCTTTCGCAAATCGAAATTGTTTCGTAATAAGAGTTAGACATTACGAAGCGTTTTCGGGAGCACCCAATCAATGGGCGCTGTCAGCACAATCAAGGGGCCCCAGGCCGTACTTGTTTCCTTCTTTTAAAAACACTAGGATGAAGTCGCAACGAACGTAGATCGGGAATTACCATATTCCTCTGTGTATGAACAAAGTGGGCTATATGCACGCCGGCAGTATCCTTTATGATCACTCCGAACAGATGTTGATGATTTAGAGGGATTTTTTTATTTGTTGCAGCCATAAACCTCTGAATAAGCGTCTTAAAGAGGATGCAGAAGTGGTTGTTATTGGCGGTGGAGCCTTGGGTACTAGTATTACTTATCACCTGGCAAAAGGTGGAATGAAAGATGTCGTTTTACTTGAGAAGTCAGAGCTCACAGCCGGCTCAACTTGGCACGCGGTAGGCTATTTTGTTTTTCACCATTCTGTCACTATTAACACTGCGATGAATGGACTCTTATCGGCATAGGGGAATTCAGTTGAATGGCAACACCATAGGTTTCATCCGCACCCTCAAAAGCTAGAACCAACCCTCTCAAACTCATCAATAATCCATAAAGAAAATACAAAGGAAATTAATGTTTAATGAGTGTTTGGAAGTCACATAAAAAACTGCTCATTTCTGCATCCTTAATTTCTCCTTCTAAAATCATTTTGTTTGAGAAGTAATATCAAGCATTCGACACAGTGTTTCATCACCACAGTGAAACTCCTCGAAGTGCGTCAAAAATACTCTGGTGCGCGTCGTATTTTCAACTCTCTTCTCGGTGTTTCATCTGGTGATGAAACACTGAATCTCATGGTTGATGTAAAACCTGAAGTACAAGACGGCAAGAATGTTCCCCTTCTACTCTTTAATCCTTTAAACCCTGAGATCAAAATTAAAATTCTCATTTGTCGCTCCTATTCATTTACTACAGAAATAGTGAGGAGAAGTTAATAAAATATCAAGCAAATTCATCTTGTGTGATCATGTCCGTAATTCTCATAACCACTCTGTTTTACAAAGCACTGCTATTACAAGGAGAAATTTGATACTGATCACTCTTCAGGTTTAAAGGTTAATCATTAATTTTCTTTGAGTCTCTCTAAGACGGTCATTTAAAGCAGGTCCCCACGACGTGTGTACAGGTGGACGAAAATCTGAACTCTCACTCAATCTTTCATTTCTGATCTGACGGGGTAACTAGTATTCTCATATCGCCCATTGAGTTCCGTTTTTCTTTCAGCTCGGCGTTACTTCGCATTACAATCCAGTAGTGAACATAAAGCCATTAACACACTATAGCATGTTGTTATACAAGCAACTTCCACAGGAAACTGGCCAGGTTAGTTCTAGGGGGGGGGGGGGGGGGGAGTTATTCCTTATATTTGCCTTGCCTTATAGGTTATAGGTACGTGCCACCCCAAAGGGTATGGTTTTTGCACCGTTTTGATCTGAAAACGGGTATAGACTTTTATCGCCCTATTTTAGTCTGAATTCGGGTATGGTTTCCCGGGGAACTACGGGAGTGTATGAACGTGTTTGTCTTTTCAATTGAAAATGTATAAGAAAGAAGAGTAATATGCGAATTCGAAGTGGATTAATCTTTTTGTTGGCATTCTAATGTAAGTAAAAATGACATAATTTCTGCCTACGCCAGGTCTGAAAACGGGTGTGAAAAATGACAATTTTTTTGGTCTGAAATCAGGATTTGGAGAACAGGGCGGCACACCACCACCACAAATTCCCAGGAATACCCCCCACCAGGGGGGGGGGGGGGAGTAGTTTTCTTGTGATATCCTCGCTTTCAATTGAGGAGGTTCTAAAAAGTTGCGTACCTTCCTTAATGTAGGCCTTAGTAGACCAATCAAGGGCTAGCATAACCCAACTCAAGCTTCATTGACTACTTTGTATTAACGAGTGTGATGTGAATGTGTCAGAATCCTACAGTTGTTTTCTTCTTCACTTTCATATCACGGGGGAGTTTGTGAAATGTTTTTCTCTTTGTTTGTAACTTATTTTTGTTGTTAGGACATAGGGTTTCATATGTGTGGCAGTATAAGAATATGCACAACTCCTGAAAGACTTGACGAGGCAAGGTATCAAATGCAGAAACATGGCTGGATGAAGTCACCACAGAGGATAATTACAACGGAAGAGGTCACCAAGGTTCATCCGCTACTCAATGTGGATGATGTACTTGGAGCTTTGTACTTTCCTGGTAAGGAATCAGTGAGTACCATAGACGCTTTTTTTCTATTCCACTGATTACACGGCTATGTGGGTCGCGCTTTTCGATGCTATGGGCGGTTTTGACTTGAAGCATGCGACGCATGAGGGTCTCTTTCGAGTCTCTCTCGCAATTTCCTCTTTGGCCACTCGCTTCCGCCTACTCTTCCCTTTATTTGGCAACAAAGGAGACTTTTGTCTGATTGGTTAATCTCATCTGTGTTTTCATTGGTCAATCTACTAAAAGTGATTCTAAGAGCGGGAAATAACGCGAGGGTGAGAGGCAGCTTTGGAGGCGTCCACTAACATTTTCTCTCATTGCCAAAAATTGTCCTCTATCGATTTGAAACGAAGTCCTCTTTCATAGGCAAAGGAAAAAACACCCTGTCGATTAAAATAGTCCTTGAAAACCTTTCCCACTATTTGTCATATGAAAATCAACAACTCTTGCCAGAAATTCTTGACGGCACGAACGATCGAAGGAGAACTTCAAGAAACTTTCCCACTAGCAGCCATCTTTGTTTACCCTTTGGCGCGCGGTAAGGAGACTGAACACTAAAGATTCAAACAGCCAATCAGACAAAAGTCTCCTTTGTTTTATTTGGCTTGATGCAATAGACCATTCCCGCATTCGTCACAAGCACGCGCGCGAAAACATGAAAGTGAGGCTCGGGTGGACAAACATCAAACATGGCGGACAACACCGAGAAGCCTAAGGCGCAAACTGCGAAAGATATCCCATGGTGTAAGTCTCTTAAAAGCTTACCAGTGTTTACAAGGAAAGAGATAGATGAACACCGGAACAATAGTGGCAAACGAAAGGCTGACGACGTTTCGAAGCCTATTAAAAAGACCCTGAAGCGCGGCTTAAAATTTCAAGAAGAACGGTATCTTTCATCAGACAGTGTATACGAAGGTATTTGGTAACTCGTTTATGGTAAAAGCAAAGTGTCGTGCCAGCATGAGTACTCGAGAAATTCACGAACTAGATGTTTCAGAGAAAGCTAAAGCATGGCATAAAATTTGAGCCAGTTGCAAGAGAAAAATATTATGATGTCATGAAGCACTATTTGAAGAGGCCAATTACCTTGAGAGAGACAGGGATGGTGATTCCCCCATGCATGTTTTGGCTTGAAGGCAGTCCTGATGGTCTTGTTATTGATCCATGTTCCTCATCTGAGAAGATAGGGACAATTGAAATGAAATGTCCAGAGGGAAAGAAGAACCACACCCCAGAGGAGGCGATGCAAGATGAATCGTTTTACATTGAATTAGTTGATGGTAAACCCAACCTTAAGAAAGATCATCACCTAGGATATTACACCCAAGTCCAGCTAGTTATGGGTTTCTGTGGTTTAGAGTGGGTTGACTTTGTAGTCTATCTATTTAAAGGGATGATCATGACAAGGGTTCCATTTAATAAAGATTATTTTGACCAAGTAGTATGTAAAGTAAACATCTTCTATGTAAAGTGGTTTCTTCCTCAGGTCATGACCTAAATGCAGTTTAGTATATTGTACAGTGTGCCTGAGCAAACGGTGACATTACAACGTGTACCAGTTTTCCATAGTGTCTAGCTTTTAGACTCCTGTTGATGGGTGTTAGGGCTTCAAGGATAAGGTTACTTTGCTAGTTTCAATGTTATTACAGTGGAGTAAAAACCCACGTATAAGAACCTAAAATTTAAGAACATGTTGGACTAAAATGTTTATTTTAAACCCCCTTTTCATAATAACCTATTTAGCCTAAAATTTTCAATAGGTTAATATTTTACAAAAATGAAACACAGATGAAAATACGTGAAAAACTTTTAGTCTAGGTTTCAGACAGTAAGATTCAAACAATGAACTAAAATGAAAGCCATATCATGTCTTTGCCAATACTGGATTACACAATGCAATTATTAAGAATACAGATCCATGTGTCTCTCTCATATGCCCGAGAGTAGTCATCTGTGCTAATCACTAGTGCCCCCATCAAATTAAGAACCTTTTTAAGAACCTAAGTAGCCTAGAATCCCACTAAATACCAGTTCTGTAAGACCCTATTTAGGTTAAGTTGGAAAAATCTAGGTTCTTGTATGCAGATTTTTACTGTATTTAATTGACAATATACGAGAAGGAGTATTTCAAAGAATTCTTAAAAAAGATGACTTCCATGGCAAGAATATTAAAAATATTACATGTTCAGCAATTACCTAACAATTTCTGCTCAATTTTTATGAGAGCAATGATTTGTGCAATAATCTCAAGAAAGGTACTGCTCGAAAATCGTGGAAATTCAATTATTGCAAAATATCAGTGAATTATTCTAGAAGGGAAAGTGTTTTCATTGACAAAAGAAATGTTAGTTAGTCTTGAAAAAGGGAAAATTCAGTTTTGGTATTTATTCATAAACCGACTTGACCCTTGTAAATCATTGGGCACTTTGAAGGAAATGATGATAAAACCATAACATTATTATTGCTTAATAAGCGGGTCCATAAAGTTACATAGAAGACAAGCCACTGTCCATATTTGGTTTATGGTCCCATTCATATTTAGTGGAATTTCAGTCTTTAAGACTTTAAATTTCTTGATGCGAGCAATAATACGTTCTACATGGATTCTAACAGAGGCAATTGTTTGACTAACTACAACATCTTCTTTGTCAAGCTGCTCTTTGCCATCAAGAAATGCAGGTATGTTTAACTTAACTCCTAGTGGGTCAAGTAATTCCTGGATTGTAAATCCTCTGTCTGCCATAATTGAATCCCCTTTTTCCCAAAGTTCTGGGTGTAGTATACCACACCTGGAAACTATTTCCTTATCTGACAGCGATCCAGGATACAACTGACTCACGAAAGTTATAGCTCCAGAAGGACTGATGCCCACTAAAGCTTTGTATGTTACATGGTGCTTATAGTGTGAGTAAAGGGCACTCTGTGTAGTTAGGCTAGAGGGCACTTGTACAAAGATTTCTGTACAGTCAATGATACATCTTGTTGAGGGATAAGTGTCCTTAAAACATATTGGCATGGATGAAACAATCTGATCTTTGGAAGGCCATATGGGAATATTTCCCAAACAGAAGTACAAGTAATTTGACCAGGTGATCAAGTACCTTGAAATGGTTGATTTGCCAAGTCCAAATAACCAAGCCAGATGTTTCTGTCCAAATCCGCACCTTAACCACACCAAAAACATAAACAATTGTTCAATCACATCCAATTTAGGGCTCACACCAGGCTTACTTCCTTCAGTAAATTTACATTCATCAGGTTCATCTGACCCATTCTTTGAAGGCTGATAGTATTTCAAATTACTAGCATTCTCACCAGGATTTAAAAATTGAAAAAGAATGTCAAACTTAACTGGATGAAAACCAGTGAATGACTTGAAAACGTCTTCTTGCTCTCTGATGTTCTTGGATGTAAACTGTCCTTTTTCCAGTTTTTGTATTTTGGCTTTCAGCTCACTACAATCTTTTCCAACGTCACTTTTTTGTTTAATCAAAAATGACAATTTAACTTCCAACTTTTCCACGACTCTTCTCAAATAAGCGCAGTTTTCACAGGCCTCTGTCGGTCTTGCATTGTCTTCATTAAGCAACCTAGAGCTTAAATAACATGGTTCTAATTCAGGCTGAATGTTTTCTTCATTTTGCTCAGAACATCTCTTTTTTGGTAATTTTCGATTAGGTGTGCTCGCACTTTTATTCCAGCTGAAAATGGAAGGAATAGTAGTCTTGTCTTTCAGATCTTTCCTGCCACTGAACTGTTTTTTAATTTCCTCAGGGCGAAAATGTTGCTCACACACCTTAGTGTATTCCGTCACAACAAATCCGTCTCTGTTTTCTTGTCTTTTAATTGCCAAAAGCCACCGCTTCCTACTTTTTGCCTCCAGAGGAAAAGGAAAAAATGAAATATTCGTTTTTTCCCCCTGATTGTTATAAAAAGAACTTTTGCAACCAGGGACACAACAATATTTGCTACGGCCACCGCGAGAAGTGAAGGTGTTGTCCGCCATGTTTGATATTTGTCCACCCGAGCCTCACTTTCATGCTTTCGCGCGCGTGCTTGTGACGAATGCGGGAATGGTCTATAGTAAACGTCCACTGTGGTATAATCACAGACGGCCCAGACTCTTCCGGTGGGAGTTCGTTAGACTTTGAAGTTATAAGAGAATGTATGAGAATAAACAAAATAAGTCCTAAATTCTTTACAATGGCTTTAGAAGCAAATTAAAGACAGACAGTAAATAACAAAACAAAAACACAAGGTGTGTTATTTCTATTTGTATTTTGTCAAAAAAATGGAATCACTTAGGACGTATTTTGTTTATTTTTACTATACATTCTCTTAAATTCAACTGAAGTCTAATAATCATAATCGGACTTGTACTCAATTACTTTACTTTTCATAAATGGCGTTTTCAGAGGATGGCTACACTGACCCATATTCCTTGGCCCAGGCCCTTGCAATTGGAGCGCGGATGTATGGGGCCGAGATATACATGCCTGCACCAGTCACTGGACTCCATCTCAGATCTGATGGCAGATGGGATGTGCTCACCCCACACGGGACGATCAAGGCAAAACAGGTTGTTAATGCAGCAGGTAGCGGAAATTAGAAATTGATATCAGTTTACTCTTGATTGGTTCTTAGTTACAGCTACAACAATAACAAATTCTGTTAAATCCGGAAAAAGTATGTTTAGTTAGGCTTGAAAAACACCTTTTATCCAGATTGCTCCGAGCTTTTTGAAGATCTCATATGGTTCGAAGTGTCGGATGAGGCGCCAAATGGTCCAACTGTCATTTTATTTGGGTCAGGCAATTGGAGATTCTCTCCAAAAGGTCGAATGTGTTCTTCCAGGATTGTGTGGTTCTGAACAGAACTGTTGTTAATATTAAGTGACGTGGGCTCAAACCGTTTACAACTGGGATGTTCCTCTATTTGTGCCCCAGCAAGCAGCTCGGCGGGTCTACCTTACAGCTACCGTAAAATTCCGAAAATAAGCCCCGGGGCTTATATTTTTCAAAGGCCCTTTTTGAGGGACTTATTTTGGAGGGGCTTATATTCGGAGGGGCTTATCTACGGAGGGAAATTTGCGTTTCAACTCTTTTGGGTTAGCCTTATAGATGGAAGTAAATTTACCGTTTTTGCTTTGTTTTACTTTGTCTTTGAGGGCAGTTTTCCAAGTACAAGCCCCTGGCGGGCTTATATTTGGAGGGGCGTTGTAACGGAGGGTTTTTTGCGTTACCGGTTTGGGGGGCTTATATTTGGAGGGGCTTATACATGGAGGAGGGGCTTATACATGGAGGGGCTTATTTTCAGATTTTACGGTAGTTTACTACAGCACTAAAACAAGAACTGCGTTCTTAATCTAATCTTGTCCAGGAACTGTTTAGTTGTTTGTAGCATGTAAAAATGTAGAACCATCACTTGAAATTGAACTTTATCCGGCAATGGTTTATAAAATGTCTGTAAGTGCCGGTTCACGTTTATAGACATTGCATTTAACAAGCAAGATATAGAGATTTTTACGGAGCTCGAGATTTTGCTAACTTTTGTGATGTCTATAAATGGTTCAAGTTTTCCAGTGATTGCTTATAAACAAATAACTTCTTTCTTCTCTTTTTCTCGTGAAGGTTTTTGGGGGCGAGAGATAGGACGCATGGTGGGAACTGAGCTTCCCTTGGGCGTGGTACATCATCAGTACTTGGTAACTGGAACAATTCCTGAAGTAGCCAGTTTAAAGAAAGAACTTCCTTTTATGAGAGATTTGGAGGGTTCAATTTACACTCGCCAGGAGAGGCAAGGGATTGCAGTTGGCGTCTATGAGAGTGCTGACAAAATGAAGATGCAAGATGATTGGTAGGTTTTAGGAGGTTTCACTCTGCCAACAGAGTCGTGCTTTCGCCTGCTCGATTTTGGCGTTTCACCATACACGTTTCGGCATGAATCGGGTAAGATTTTTGTAGAGCTTCTTCGGGGGTTAAAGCTGCTTGGGTTAATTCAACTTTGATACAGGCGTGTAATTAATCTCTATGCTATTTTCAGGTGGGATGCGGTACCCGAGGGTTTCGGAAAGGAATTATTCGAAAGTGACATGAACCGAATAAGCGATTACGTGGAAACCTCCATGAAGCGAACACCCGTGCTCGCAAAGGCCGAAATTACCAGTGTTGTATCAGGTCCCATTACCTACTCACCCGACGCTATTCCCCTGGTTGGTCCCGATGTACGGGTTCCTAATATGTGGCTGGCCCTCGGGACGGGTTACGGGATTGGTCTGGCTGGTAGGTTCATTCAGACTTTCAAGTTAAAATCCAAATCCTGCTGTATTAAGAAATAAAAATTGACCATACAGCGTAAAACAGTTTAAATCTAAGGAAATTCTCGGGCTCGCTATTTTTTCTTTGCTGGTTTCCTCAAAGTGGTCGATGTGCGCGCGATTTTTCACACTGGCAAAACATACCACCAATTTATTAAATAATGCTTCCACAAATTTAAAGAGCCCTTAATCTTGTCGTGTCGGTTAAGTGTTAGTTGCAAAATAACTTTGAGATCTTTGTCGCCCAAGTTAAAGCAAATGGAGCGAAGGTTATTCTGCGACGAAGTTACCTCTCATGGAAAGCCAATGTAGCCTGGTGTTCATCTCATCTTGTTTTGTACTCGATGAAAATTATTCCATCTTTGAACTGCATTTTACAGGTGGTATCGGCAAATACTTATCTGACTGGATGATTGAAGGAGAACCGCCTTTTAGCCTCATTGAATGGGAACCTAATCGCTATGGTAACTGGGCCACAAGAGAATACGTTTTGGCAAAGGTTCGAGAGACGTATGGTCTGAACAACGAAATGATTCATCCTAAGGTAGAAAGGTGGGCTGGACGACCAGTTAGGACGAGTGGTATCTACAAGGCAAGTCTTAACGGAAAGTTCTTTCTCTCGAACCTTTCCGCTGAAAGGAGATCACATTTCCATACATTCAACATTCAACAACCTTCTTTAATGTCGTTTAACAAAGTTAAACTCAACATTGTATCACATGTAGTCATAATGTATAGTATGGCATTCTTTATATATGTGACTTTTCAGATGCTAACAGACAACAAATTAACGAGTCAATTGTAAAGAACGAAATAATTCAGACTAAATATATCGAAAATATGCGACTGCGTGTACGAACGATATCCGGACGCAACAGTCTACTCTATGACTAGAAAAACGAACAAACCGTAAACCAGGCAAATTTTGAATCATATTCCTGGTAAGGATGATGAAAAGAAATCTACATTGTAGTAAAAAGAGCTTAAAAGTTTAGACAAAGCTGCAAAAGAGAAGTAAAATTTCTCGACTAAGCTTTTTGTATCTTTTTGCAGAGGCTGTGTGAGCGTGGCGCGCAGATGGGCATGCGCTCTGGCTGGGAGCAGCCCAACTGGTTCGCACTTGTTGGTGATGAGCCAGGTTATAAACCCAGTTTTCGACGGACAAACTGGTTCGAGCCCGTTGGTCGAGAATGTGATCTGGTCCTGAGTAAAGTTGGCGTTATAGACCTGTCTCCTTGTGCAAAAATTGAGGTGACAGGAAATGGCGCTGGTTCTTTTCTAGATGTGATTTTTGCCAATAAACTACCCAAGGTAAGATAGTTACTTTTTATTTTTGGAAAAAAATTCATTCGCAAATTGATAAAGCTTCCAACATTTCATTAGTGATAGTTTGTTTTCGCCAGTAGGACATTCTCGCTAAAACACGTAGTAGAATGACGACGAATGACGACGGCTACCACGTTTTCCCGCCAAAATGACGAGCACTACTTAGTATATCGTTGTCGTACTCGTCGTAGAATCTAAAGGTCTCGCCTTGTTTATCTTCCTTGAGTGTTTATTTACAATGAGCCTGCGAGAAAGCTGTCCGGGAAAGTGGTCGAGGAAATGAGTTCTCTCCTCTTACTGTATTTTTAGGTGGGGCACACAAACATAAGCCTTATGCTGACACCAAAGGGGAAAGTGCACGCGGAAATGAATGTCTCTTGCTTGGCGCCAGACCATTATTTGTTGGTCACAGGATGTTCCAGCGAGTTTCACGACCTCAGGTATATACTACTTTAATTTGTATATCTAAGGCTTCATCTGGTTTTATACGTTCATTGAGAGTTGTTGTTCCTAGATTCCAGGGAGTTTTTACGATATGGGAAGAGGCTAGCCTGTGTAGCCGCTCCTCCGGTTTTGTTTGAGGGGAGTGGGCAACTGTGCATGCTTTGAAGAGGCAAGCTACCAAACAAATACGAGATAGAATCGTGTATTTTTTCCAAGCAAGTTAAGTGTCGAGTAGTTTGTTCAATAAGATACAAACCTTGTTTTTTCACAGGTGGCTGCTGGAAAATCAGCGTAAATTTAATTATGATGTCCAGATCAAGAATATCACTGATCACGTGGCCTGTCTGGGCATCGCTGGACCTCGATCGCGTGAAGTTCTTTCCAAGCTGACGTCGTCAGATTTAAGTGATGAGGCGTTTCCTTATTTGGCATTTAAAACCATTGAATTGTGTGGACTGTCTGTGCAGGCCTGTCGGTTTTCCTTTACTGGTAAGAACATACATATTTCTGATGTTGTCGTTTAAATAAATGCGGAGGATATTTAATTATTTAGACCGTAGAGCTCTTATTTGATTTAATAACTTAACCGGAGGCTTAACAATTCAGTCTTATCGGGGTCTGATGCCCTAAATTCTATGAAAATATAATGCCTGACTCTTTTTCCATTTTTTCCCTTTACATTTGGCTCAAAATCACTGTGCAGATCACATCAAACACTTTATTCTCTATTACAGTTTCCCCACTTTATTTTTTATGCCATATAATCATACCAAGATAAGCTTAATCAGTCTTCCATATCTATGTATCAAGCTAAATGACGGTATTTTAATTTTGTAGGCGAGTTAGGGTGGGAGTTGTTTCACAACAAACATTACAGTGCTCAGCTTTACGAAGCCTTGTTGAGAGCCGGGGAGGTTTATGGGATCGGAGACTTCGGCACGTACGCAGTAAACTCGCTGAGACTAGAGAAAGGTTTCCATGCCTGGGGATACGAGGTACAATAATAATAATAATAACAATAATAATAATAATAATGATGATGACGATGGCGATGACGTTGATTATGATGATAATGATGGTGTAGTGATGACGAAAAACAATGTGCGTCATGCCCGTCTTTTGTATACATCTACATTTCGAATTATTTATTTTTATTTATGTTTGTATACAGATGAACATGTCAACAAACCCAGTTGAGGCGGATTTAATGAGTTACGTAAAATTACACAAGGTATGCAACAAGACTTAAAGGTTCTTCGTCTAACTCTCTGTTTAATGTAGCACCAGGTTGTACGTTCGTCATATAACCCAGCTTGTGGCAGCCAACCCAAGCTGAACCTTATGGAGTCAGTTTTCTAGACGTCAACTGAAATGTCTTTATTTTCTATAACAACTTAACCTTAGTCCGTTTGATCTTTGCAGGGTGTCGACTTTATTGGACGAGATGCACTTCTTCAAATGAGAAAGGAAGATTGTAAGCGTCTTTTGTGTTTTTTAACTGTCGATACAACAGACAAGGACCCTGAAGGCAACGAAACTGTGTGGTTTCAAAATCAGGTAACGCGGAACAAAGTTTAAAGCGTGCTACCTAAAAGATGAAAGCTACATCGTTTCGCAAAACAGTACCACTATAACGTAAAACAGTCAGCCTCGGTGTAGCGACTAGAAATAAATACATTTTTTCATCACACGCCCAACTGTGTTAGCCTGATTCTCAGACGTCTACAATCGACCTTGGACGTCTGAGAGCCTCGTTCAGGCTGCACAAACTCGTTCCCAGGTTCTCTCTCCTACCTGTCGAGAGACCCTGGTTGGGTCTGGTCACGTGTCTCCCAGAACCTGGGAGATTACAAACAAACGACTTGGGGGAGGGGCGGATAAGTGTGAGATTTGTCTCTACAAAGCGTAGACGTCGAGATCAGTGAAAACTGCGTATCCGACCTTGTCTAAAGGGTCCTGTTTTTTATAGTTCCTGGACTAGTCAAGACAAAACCTCGAACGCCGAACCTTTGACAGCGAAAGCGTAACTTCCTGCAGAATATCTGGATGTTTATCGGATGTTGCAAAGGAAATCATGGATTCACCAGTTGTGCAGTCAAAAATATTTTAGGCGGTTGTATTCATACCGAAACGCAGTAGGCTTAAATTGCCATTTCTATGTTATGGAGGCCACCTTTAGAAAGCAAACGTATGTATTTTCAAAACTATGATTATGCAGTTCGAAGGGGGGCCGAAAAGATGTATCAAGCGTTGCCGTCCTCACCGACCTCGAAAATATTAAAATCAAACAAGCAACAGGAAGAGAGAATACGCCGCCCGGACTCAGTTTGATTGTTCAAATGAAAAGAGGTAAACAGAATCTTAGAAGAGTATATTTTTATCCAACGGCTCTGTGTTGTATTTTTGTCTCTCGTTTAAAATCAACAGAATAGCCGGATAAGTTTCTTTGTTAAGAAATATGGCTTGCAAGACTGCCAACCGTTTATTGTTCCTTGTTTAATTTTCTGGAAGGTTAGGTATATGCTTTAGAGGATTCAAAAAAATCACTGAGCTACATTTGTTTTTTAAATAAAGCTTTCATTTGGACCATATACAAGAAATCCTTTCGCTTTGGAAGGTTATTACTGGGTTATGTTGTCTGTTTCGTCTCTGTTTATACTATTTCTGACTATTTCCTGTTGTCTTCAGTGTCGCGTTTTGGTCATTCTTTGCTTATGCACGTACTATATTATATTTTTTACCTCTATTTACCACTAAAAGCGATACGTTTTTTCTATTGCTGCATCATAAAAAAGGTTAGGGGTAGGAGAAAGCTGACATTTCAGACTACAGCTTTCCGTTCAGTCATTAGAGCTAAAATATTACTTTGACCGTGAATGTAAAATGAATCCTCTGCTCTCAACGTAACTTAACTGCTTTGTTTTGTCACTGCTAATGGTTTAGGTTTTGCATGTACTGATTCGGGCCGATTACCAGCCACTGTCACCGACAAACATTGATTCTTTCAATGCAAGTTCAACGAACAGGGATTTTCCCTTCCATGCGGATAAACACGCGCTTGTGTCTTACTCAGGATCGTAGATTTTAATATCTAATTGTTGTCATCGGTTCAACTGCGATAACACGAGTTTTTTTATTTCTCCGCTGTAATTCGCTTGTTTATCTGGTGTTAGCTCTGTTTAGGCAAAAATTTCCTGAATTTCAGTTATAGTTGGAGGCTTAGCAAATCTGTCTTGCCCTTTCGATCATTGCGTGAACGGTGAAAACGAACCAGACAAAAAAATTGAGAGACAAAGGACTCCTCCCTCGGAATTAATTTTGTTCTGGGACCACGTGACCAGACCCAACCAGGGTCTCTCGACGGGTAGGAGAGAGAACCTGGGAACGAGGTTGCAGGCTGCACTGTGTTGGCCTGATGCGAAAAGACAGACAGTCTTGGCATGACATTGGCATTTTCTTCTGTTACCGCCTTAAGAAGTTAGGACATTTTGAGTTAAACCCCCAACCGACAACAACAAATAAAAATAATCTAGTGAGCGTTGAAGCTTGAGGCCATTCATATATAAAGTAATGACTTAACACACTAACGGGTGTATTTTCTCTTTAGGTTGTAGGATTTACGTCGAGTGGTTCATACAGTTACCAGCTAAAAAAGAGCATATGTTTCGCCTATTTGCCAGCTTATTTGACTGCATTGGGTTCCCAAGTGGAGGTAGAAATGCTAGGAAGCAAGTACCCCGCAGTTGTCGTCAAACAACCATTGTTTAATCCCGAACCTATACGCGGGCCTTCTTTGTATCAGACCGGCATGCTTGCAAGCGGATGAATGCGTACATAATATGCCGTGAAAGCACATATGATCCAAAAGATCCTGGCCTGTTATCAAGGCTTAACTCTTCTAGTATTTCCTAGCTCTCCTAGTCTTGTAAATGGGTAGTTGTATTAGGCCCGTTTCAAACGTCGTGCTACTGCCGTGCCGAACTCAATTGATCGAATTAAATTCGACTTTAGCACGGCAGTGGCGCGACGTTTGAAACCAAGTCGTGCTACTGCCGTGTAGCACGGCAAGCTTTGCCGTGCTACACGGCAGTAGCTCGACTTGGTTTCAAACGTCGTGCTACCGCCGTGCCGAACTCAATTCATAAATTACAAATGCATTAGAATACATTTTAAAGTTTCCTGAACCGTTTCTTTATTATTGTGTTTTGTTTTCGGCAACAGCCCTTCTATTCGATTGAATTAAATTCGACGTCTGAAACCAAGTCGTGCTAGTGTCGTGCTGCAGTCGAGCTACAGTCGAGCCAGCTTAGCACGGCAGTAGCACGACGTTTGAAACAGGCCTTAGAGAACGCAAGGCACTCAATCAATTAATGGAAATGCCGCGTCAATATCCTGTAAGTATGACTGCCTATTTCGGTTTATCAGTTTGCTGTCTTAACCCTTTCATCCCCAATATTCACATACATATTCTCCAAACGGATATCCTTATATTTTCTTAAAGAATTCCTTGAGCGAAATTAATAACAGATAGAAGTGATCATTGCATTTATTCCATGACCTTTTCCCCTGGTGATGTATTGTTGTTAGTCACTCTCGGGATTTGAAGGGCTAACAAAGCCTTCACATTATAAACGACTTATGAAAGCTACTCGGGTCCTCCAGATCTACCACGCAGCGATTGGAATCCACAAATTGTTTTAACACAGCCCAGAAACAGAGTGCATTAAACGTGTAAATATATTGTAGTCTTTTTTTTTTTTTTTAATTATATTATGTACATACATATTCAGTCAGAATAGAAGTTAATTTTTATGTAAGCAAATAATTAATGCGTCGAAGCTGAGTGCCCTTGACACTGATCACCAGAATGTAAGCGACAAATGTGACTTTGTTTCACCCTCCCCTCCTGAAACTGTCCAAAATTCCTAAAGAAATAAATAGTACCATGAAAACTTTCTGCCAAAGAGCTTCGTTTGAACGGTAATACCTTGGGATTTCGTCCACAGACTCAAAAGTTAGAGTATAGTATAGTATAGTATAGTATAGTATAGTATAGTATAGTATAGTATAGTATAGTATATCTTTATAGCGCCCTACTCTCCAAAGGGAGGCATTGGGTGATAACATTATATATCCAGCCGTAATATGGTTGAGGAGTTAAGAATGTTAAAAAGTAATTCAAAAATGAAATTTCCCTTAAGTAAGAGAGTCCTTGAAGCGCCAGTGTACCTTTCGTTACACACTGTAGAAATAGGCTGAAAATCATCTACGATGACTTTGGTTCTCGCCCTGCAAATAGAGACCTATAGATTGGACGACGAAATACTACGAAGACAAGCTCAGTGCGCGCGCTTGAACCAGCGTCATTTTGGCAGAAAAACGTTAAAGCCATCGTCATTCTACTACGACTTTTAGCAAGAATATCGCAGTGACTGCGGGAAACAAGTTATCAGTTGTTAAGTTTTTTTCACTTTGCGCTCGGTAGAGGGTTTAACCCTCTTCAATAAAAATATGGTGAAAAAAGGACAATGAATCTTCCGGGGTGTCTATTTCTTGAGATGTTGTCCTCGTAGTCCTCTTTGTTCTCGAATCTAAAGGTCACTATTTACCATCGGCTGAGTATGTTTTAGAACTTGGGAGATTCAAGCCAAGAGTCAGTTCATCTCGATGCGTTAACGTATCCTCTGTTTGGTTAAGACATGTTTCTGTTAGACATCTGCGCTCCCTAATAAAGGTTGACGCTTCCGTTTCGTTAATGGAGAATCTCGTGGAATGTTATAATAACCGTCATCAGTATATCTGCTGCTTGAAATATGTGAACCGATAAGTGGAGTTATAATGTAGTAGCCCAACCCGCGACCAATCACAACAGCTATAAAGAACCACGCGTTGTACGTCATAGCGATCAACATCAGGAAGTAACCGAACAAAAGTTCCGTCATAGACATGCACGTTTTTGCAAACTGCATGATAATGTCAAGCCTGGAGAGGAAAATAAACAGTTAATTTTAAATGAAGACTGGTCTTCATCACAGGCGTTTTCTTCGGGTGCGCGAATATTTCTGCTCGCGTAACCGCCATGTGGGATTTCAAACAAGTTGAGGGGCCGTTTGTGCACCGGCGGACCATCCGAACTGTTCGAGGGATGGTGGTGTCACTCGCGATATGTGATCCCATACATTTACTTTTTTCATAACGCCCGCACTCGGCTTGATTCAAGAGATTGGTAGAAATCCTTCATAAAACAGATAATTTTGCACCTTTTGATCCCAAATGTTGATATAATGTAAGAAAAATGAATACAGATAAGTTACCATTCGGGAGTGTCAGTTTCAAACGACTGAAAACGCCACAAAATCGCAGAACACGACACTTAAAACATACGGTAAGTTATCTTTATTCATTATTCTTACATTATATCAACATTTGGGATCAAAAGGTGCAAAATTCTGTGTTTAATGAAACATTTCTACCGATGACTTGAATCAAGCCGAGTGAAGGTGCTACGAAATATAGTAAATGTATATGGGATCACATGTTGCGCGTGACATCACGATTCCTCGAACAGTTCGGATGGCCCGCCTGTGATATGGGCGAGTCTTTCTCTACTCATGGCGACCACGCAACGTAAAAAGTAGCTTTCACCCGCCTCCAAAATACGCGTGCCTTGTTAGTTCAATGGAGCCCAGCTCCCTTGACGGACGCTTAAGTAAAACAGACGACGCCCAAAGGCTGTATAACAGTACTAAAGTGGTTGTTTGCGATAATCGTACATTTGCTCTGTATACTTTTTCAGCATACCAACCCCCCAGTGACCGCTTCCCCACCCTTTTCTTAGCGATATTTTCGTTATTGGAGAGAATAAAATGGATCAGCAAAAATAATCTATACCTCGAAATCAACGATAAAGCGAAGCACAAGACGTGTCATTTTCTCGTCCCTTTTATTTGGGGGAAAGGTAGGTGGTCTAAATATTCTGTCTATTTTGCCCAAGAATGTAAATGGGCATAACTTGTTACCAGTTAGATGGTATTCTCTTTCTCCGACTACTATCGTACCAGTAATAAATCTTTGAATCTCACCTCGACAACATGTAAATCGTGCTATTGGACAACGGATTTTGCCAACGCCATTTCATATAGGATCGCAGCGTTACGTGGAGCCCTTTGACACACTCGTACAGGACAGCCAGAGCAAAAACTGCCACAAGTGATCCACTAATACCTAGCAATTCCAAAAAGACATGTCATATAAACAGGGTACCAAAGAAGAAGAGATGAGGATGATGTACCCTATTTACTCGAATAAGTGCAGCCCTCAAGCGATGTCTTCAGTTCACGGCATTTGTCATAAATTTCTTTATGCAGGGCCCTAAGCGATATCCGAATGAGCAAATATAGTGACTTTCCAATCCAAACATCCTAAGTGAGACTAAAATCTGCAAGTAACACCCATAAGCGAGAAGACGAGCATCCCTGTCACCTTTGTATGGGATTCCCCCCGGATAGTAAGTCAGAAAAGGAAAATATTGGAATAGAGCAACTGAAAATAATAATAGCTGTGAAGTCCACTTCTATTCAATTAAAAGTTAGTGCGAAGATAATTAAGCGCTTTTCTTTTCTTCTGTTGAATTCTTTTCCTTTGTGTGGAAGCCCCCGCCTCGGGGTGGACGCCACATGCACCAAGTACTCAATGTACTGGAACTAAATACATTTTTCTTATCTTGATCAAGTTACAAATAAATCCCGTCTACCAATTATTAAATGCTGACTTGACTTATCAGTGTTATTGCGCAAATGGAAAATAAATGATACCGAGATTATTCAACCGGTTCTTTGATGACTTTCATCAGCTCGTTCTAGCTCCTCGTTTAGAGCTCAATTTGCAACCTGCAGGGGGACTTAGAAAACCAGCGCCACTGGCGACCATCATTCTGATCACTAATGTTTTAAGACCGACATGAAAAGAATTTCCTTGCCTTTCGTCGTCTGCTTTTTTTCTTTCCTTCTTACTTAAAAGTGATTAAGAAACAAACAACTAAAATTTGGTTTCTAATCGTGATTGCCTTGTGGCATAACGTAAGTGATTCACAGACTGAAATGATATAGATCCACCGCATGCAGATTTAGGGTGAAACATGCATTGCTGTGTTGCATCGAGTTTGAGGATTACCTGTTATCGAGGTCACCCTCCATTCCTGAAACATCAGCACCGTGTAATCATCATCCGTGGAAAACTTCATCTATGAAATAAATGTGGAGAGAGGTTCATACGTGCCTATAACATTTCACGCGGACGGAAAAACCTAAATTAGACTGCGAGCAGTCCGTCTTCAGTCAGTCGAGTCTAAGCTCGGCAGGACTGGAGAGGGCGAAATGGCCGAGAGGGAAACTGGAGAGAGGCGGGAAGAAGAGGAACCTTAAGAGAACACCGCGGCAAAACGTCTACGCATGCGCTAGGTTGAGCATTTCCGGTCTCTTTTTTCAGTCACACTTTCCAGTCAGATCAGTCTCCCGCGCGCTCCTTGTGTGCAGCGTGTGGTTCAGTTGTTCTGCTTCATGCTGCCCGTGTTTTTTGACTATTTTGTAGTTATTGAAATTGCTTTTATGGCTAACCAGGCGCAGATCACTGAAACAATTAGTCGATTAGATTCAGAAAAGATAAGATGATAAGAACTCAGTGTGTAATTTTGGCTGGAGCTTCAGGTAAACTGATCTTCATTCACGAAAACAAAGTTTTTGACTGTTATTTTTCACGTAACCCGGCTGAAACTAAGACATAAAAAGTTATCATTGCAAGCTTACATATTGTAGTTCAAATTTTCAGTGCTTCAATTTCTCAGTCTTCATGTCTTAAAGCCGATTCGAGCTTTATTTGGAAAACGACAACACACAATCGCTTTTTAGTTTTATTTACCATGCAGTGAGTTTTACCGTGTTTTGAAACGAAACTCTTCTGAGTTTATTGCCATGAAACATAAGCTTAATTATACTGTTGAGGTTAGCAGCAAGTGACCACACTATTTATTTTTTCATTCTCAGAATCAGAGAGCGAAAGCTGGTTTGATGGCCGGACTTTTAGAAGTCGAACGTTCACGCCATGTATTTAGCAGCTAAGAGTTTCGTGTTTGCTTGAGATGCAGCCTAGCCGCACAGTCTGAAATTATTGAAGTCTTCAACCAAAGAACAACCATGTAAAAAAATTAAATAGGCATTTTCTTGAATGAAAGTCATTTATAGGCATGTTTAGTTTCCCGGCACTAAAAACTCCGGGTGTTCGTGACTGCAGTCATCAAAGTCGAAGTTGTTATCAAATCCCGCCCATCTTTTGTTATGAGTTCTTGTTTTCTCTGATAATAAAAAAATTATTGAACGGACTAAAATTGTATTACCTGATTTTAGTGTTAATGATAATGATGACGTCTTTATTTTGGTTTCTTTCATGATCATAAGTATTGTTATTCTTTTCTTAGTTATCGCCTTCTCCCAAATTAACTTATGCCAAACCAGTAGCATGCAAGAAAGCCAGCAAAAACAAAGTCGTCGTGTCGAGCGCTCGCGACCTGCAAACTTCAAACATGATTTTCACTGTTGGTGCAAACAGATAACCATGTGGTGCAAAAGTTTGAGAATAAAAAAATATATAAGCTTTCGAATGAAGTGATTTTTTCGGCCCCCTTTTTTGTCTGTTTCGCCCTTTTTGCTTTTAAACAAGGCGCGACGGCAAAGTTATGCTTGCGCAATTGGTTTATATACTAGACCGGAAATAAAAAGCTGACCGGATGTTAAATTTTGTACTCATGCGCATTGCGTTTTGCCGCGGTGTTCCTTAAGAGAGACCCTTCCTCCTTTCCCGCCTCCTCCCCAGCTTCCCCTCGGCTTCTTGTTTTTTGCCGTTTCACTCGCTTGGCTCGATTTCCTCGCTCGCGTGACCATCCTGAGGGACTGCTAGCAGTCTAAACCTAAATTTGTTATTGCCACACTCCGAAAACGTAAAGACCGTAAACACCTAAGTTATTTCAGGAATGCCTATTTTCTGGTACTCTCCTTCGCAACAGTTTTTAGAAAAACCGTGAGGATGAGGTTGCCAAACCGTGCGCGTGAACGAACTCACCAGTTTTTGCCATTTTGGTTGTACATGTAAGTGGTAAGCAATCTTGAAGTGACTAAAGTCATGCCTAGTTCTTTTGACCAAAAACCTTAGGACCCCCCGACATGACCCAATCCCTAAAAAGTTCACCCCGCCCCCCTTTCCCCGTTCAACCTCGTTCCCAGGGCTTTTCCCTTACTGGGCGGCCATCTTGGTTTCTAATGTGCCGAATATACTAATTGGGCGGTCTAGAATAGGGCATCATTTTGCAGGAAACTGATTAATCGTTGAAGATTCTAGACTAGGGAAACTGGGAATTGCCACTCAAAAATGAACAAAAAATCAAATAGGTTTTGTTTTCAAAATATTTTTATGTCAGCAAAACCACAGCAACAAACCAATGAGTGGTGCCGGATCTCCCAGTTGTAGACCTGGATCAGTACTAAACTTGTAGAAAAATATAAAACGGCAAACTGATCCTTACGGCAAGGCGATGAAGAAGTAAACAAAAGGATGAAACAAAACAAAATATATTTAAACAAATTGCCCAATATTTCGGTCCATTGTTTTTATTGTCACATTTTCCAATTCTTATTTGTAACGAGCTTTTATTTTTATTTCCGTTTGTTCAACCTTTGAAGAAGGTTTGTATTCAAACCGAAATATTGGGCAATTTGTTTAAATATATATTGTTTTGTTTCATCCTTGTATTTACTTCTTCATCGCCTTGCCGTAAGGATCAGTTTGCGGTTTTGTTTTGGCTGGACTGTGTTAGTGACCTAAATAGTTTCTGGAAAACAGCTACTCTAGGATTCTAGGATAAGGGGGGGGGGGGGGGGGTTGGGGAGTTTAGTCTAGTATAGGGTAGCAAAATTCACTTGAACTACAATCTTGGACAAAATAAATGGAAAACCTTAGCCCCCCCCCCCCCCTCCCCCCCAAATCAAAGATAGGAAAATGGCGCGTTTTGGCTTTTGCGCGACTTCATCCTTGATTTGGGGGGGGGGGGGGGGGGGGGATGGGGGTTTGCTGTTCCATTTTATTTCGTCCAAGATTGTAGCTCTGGTGTAGGCTAACGAGTTTAGGGTCCCAGCGGCACATCACCACCCCAAAATCCCTTAAGTATCCCCCCGGGACTGTGAACCCAATCCCATTTGGTCACAGATAACGAACGCATCAGTGATGTCAAAGCAACTTATCAGCTAAGCACGTACATGAAGGCGCTAGGCGGAGATAAGATAGCAATCTTTCCGGCTGATGATAAGGTGACAGTCTTCCTGATACTATGCGAATTCACTTGTTACGTAAGCAAAAACTCTTGAATTTTATGTCGACCAGTGTCAGAATACTTAAAGCTGTATAAAATAATTATGTCATACTTTAAACTTACCTTAATTTTACGGATAGACCAACACGTTCTATCTTGTCGTGTATTTTAAAGTTTAAGGACGGAACTTGCTGTTCCACAACTGAAAAAATATTTATAGGAAGAAACAATCTGACAAATCAAATACGGGTCAAGTCTTGTCAGTTACTTTAAGTAATTTGTTTATTCTGGTTTTTGTCTCTGAGCAGAAGACATTGGAAACTAATAATCCTTGTACGACCTAAACTTCATCCGTATACAATTATGGTCCCTGACATGAAAAAAATTTAAGGTTCTTCAAGCTATAATGTCAATTGTTATCCACTTTACGATTGGCGTTAAAATTGCATATACAAGGGACCTTTCCTAACTCCATCTGTGAACTGTCATGGCAACGATGAGTACAAAAAAGCTGGGAAAAGTTATGCGGAAGAATGATTCTTGGTGCGTAAACAATTCGAAGCGCTTGAGGAAATAGTAGTTCTTAATTATGTCATGGCTCTATCAGTCATCTCGATTTCCTGTTCGCCGCGCAAAAATTGAAATGGGCAAAAAACGCGTTGATAAATGAGAGAAATGTACAACTGAACTTGACGAGGAAATACTGACTTGAGGACGGAATGAAGGGTTGAATAAAGCGGAATCTTTAGTGAGGAATGCCAACGTCACAAAAAGTGGTTTACAGCCACAAATTCTCAAAAGAAAACTCTGCAAAGACTAAAAAATGCAAGACTATGAAAACATTAAAAAAGAAATAAAAAAATACATATAAAAATATTTGATTGAGTACATATAGATGTACATATACATATCACAAAATTGCTTTAGACAGGCCACATTTAAATGAAGACAGTGTCTCTGCTTCCCTCAAAGAAGTGTCTAAACGTTTCTAAATATTAAAACTAACTGATGAACTGACGACCAGTGACCCCAGCGTCTTGAGGCATTGCGAATGTCATTCGGTTGACCGTGTATAATAGTCATAAAAATCACAGTTGAATGAAACTGGGATCGAGCAGACTGAAAGTAACTTGCACATAAAAATAGCTTGATTTTCCATTGTACGACGTAATAAAGACTTCCACCCAAGTCTCTTCAGTTCCTCGGATGCAGAAGAATGCGCAGGAACATCTAAATGAGGCGGGCTGCTTTATTTTGCAACACTTGTAGATCAGACATCAAGAAGACATTTTCCCGATCACCCCAAATGATATCCCCATAGTCAAAAAGGGTTAAGATAAAACAGTTAAAAAAAGTAACTGATAAAATATTTGATCAAGCAAAGAAAAGACACTAGAAGAGGAGCGCATTCAAATGATGTTTAAAGGGAATGCCGGTTAGCCGAGAATTTGTCCTTGGAAACTAATCAACTCCCTTTTGCGGCACAAAGGGGTAAACAATTGTTGCAGAAACGAGATGTTCCTAAATGGAAATTTAACGATACGTTTTTTGGTTGCTCGGAAATGAAAGAATATTTTCGTTGCGCGCAAAGAAGGAAACATTAGGATCACTTTCATTGTTTCCTCGTTTCCTTGGGTAACATTTTAGTTCCTCGTTTGCGGGGCCGCCCTTAACAGCTCTTCAAGGGCTCCACCGGCGTTATGCCTTGTTTGTTTCATTCTAGACCTGCGACCTAAAATTTCTATCGCACCCGAACACGTTATTGCTACAACTTTGTCTTTGTTATTCAAAGAACTTGGATCAACGCAAGACGTCTGTAACGCAAGACGCGCTTGCATGAGGTTAATCCCTTTTATCAGGCTTACATTTGTTATTTCCTCTTCTTTCATACATGATTTTTCAAATTATATCCCAACTTGAAATTCCCAGTTTTCAGTGACTTGTATGATGATGTTTGTTTTTTATCAATTACAAATTATTTCATTTTCAGTTTCTCTCGATTTTAGTGTCACTGTCGTAGTTACTCGCTCTTGGGTTGGTGAGCCTCATCAAACAACCAGAAAAAGTCACGTGAATAAATAACCAGACTTCAAGATGATACTTATGGTATTAGTATGTTTTCAGTGTTTTGTAAACGTACATGATTCGTGCATAACGCCAAATGCATGATGTATTTTTCAAAGGAGTTCAATAAAAAAGGAACCATATACTTATTAATAAATGCCTTGGCGTTCAGTTATATAAAGCTTTATTGATTATCTGGTGGGTAAGAAGAAATGGAGGTCGCCTGAGGCGATATTCGGCTCATTTTCACAGTACGATTCGATACGGTCTGGTCTGTGGAGAAAATTTAGTCTAACAGTCAAGTTTATTTCTCCATTTAAATCCAGCATTTTCATCATGTATGGTTTTTCAAGACCTTCCAAATGTGGCTTTGGTTATGTTTATGCGGTGCTTTAGGAATTAAAAGCAGTAAAAAAGCGTGAAAAAGATGGGCAAAGCGAGGCCTTAAGAACCGGCAAAGGTTTCATTAGAAAAGAGATTGATTTCCGTCGCGGAACCTCATCCAAGTTCTATCAGCGATTTTCCGCACCTTATATGATTATATTCAATTTACATGCGTCGTTTATTCAGGTATCTGATACTTGCATTTGGGAATTTGGATTTGGATATTACATAATCAACATTGGTAATGATCGTAGTCTCCCGCAACGGGGCCTTTTGCTCAGAGAAACCTCCATCGGTTATAAAGCGCTGCAAAGTTAACTTTAACTGACAGGTCACTTACCTCAGCTATTCCTTTCGCGAGTGTCAACAATCAGGCAGCAAATTAAACTGTAATGCTCGACCTGGAGACAGACCTTGCTTTAACTTGACTCAGTAGCCAAACCTTCTGCAAGTTACTACTGACGCGCGACCCACTGAGCATCACCATGTCAACGACGAATTCAATCTTGGTTCCCCGCCAAAATATCCGCGTTCTTACTTAGTAGATTTATTTTATTGACACAGTATATTAAAACACGACACCGTTTTGATGACACCGCTTTGACCCTTCCGGGGTTATAAATAGAACTAAAAAGTATTGACTGACAGTGAATTCCTAATGTTTCTGATATCGATGATCAATTCATTGATATACTATATCGGCATAGTTTCTCCAGCTTGAAATTTGTTCTTTGTAAATTTTGCGCATCTCATGAAATATTCTCACACTTTTCTTATGCTCAAAACTTTGATAGAATTTAAGCTACGCCAGCCGGGGCCTTTCCACAAAACTATGATCAGTGCACGTTTCGGTCCCGAAATCAACAAAGATCCGAAAATCTAAAGCTAAGAATAGGAGCAGGGGTCCTAGCAAACTGACAGTTTTATACCTCAGACCAGTTTTCAAAAATTATCGGGTTTTTTCGAGAAACGGGCCGCTAATTCAGTCAAGGAGTACACAAGTACAAGAGTCCCTTCGACTACCCTCATCAGGGAGGGGGTGTAAAGTGCTCGAGCGCTTGTATCGCTGGGTTGAAATCATCGATTATTTTAACCTACTTGGATATCCAAGTAGGCTAAAAAGGATCCCCTTTGCAAAGACATGAAGAATGATAAGAAAATAATTATCTTTCAAATACACATGAAAAAACTCCCTCCAAAAATGTTGGAAAATACATTCAAGTTGCATTCTATTCCCATCCACCTAGCTACCGCGACACTAATATAGAAACTGAGTTTTATCCCGCTTGATATTAGTCCAGCTTTCCCCGTCAAATGAAAAAAAATGTATGTGGCATAAATTTAGTTAACGCGACATGTAGCCTATAGTTCGATTTGGGTTCCAAAAAGGTCTTAAATAAGAAGGCACGTTAAGGCTCATGACTCAGGCTGAGTTAGTCGAGGACCCCATAACCCGGCTCCTGGTTAGTCCTAATATGCTTAATAGTGTGAAACTAGCTAGCTAAGTTACTCATTTGCCTTAACTAAAGCTTGTAATAAGCCGCTATATACGATATCATTCCGTTTACTCACGATGACTAAACATATTTTGTTGTTTTTTCTCTGTGTATCAGAGTCGAGTGGATATATATTCTAGCGATGAACTGTCCGCTTATGCATTCCAGTGCTTAACTATCGTGACTAATTGGTTGAACTGCACGAGAAAGTGGTTATCAAGGTTATTAAGTTTGAACCGCAGACAAATATAACCTTCATGTAATATCTCGTATACTGGAAGGGGTAGCCCAGAATAGCTCACAGTCAATATATACAGTCAATGAAAAGGAATATAGGCTGATTTCATCGCCGTTTAAAGGACAAATATAGCTGTAGCAGGGATACTCGGCCTCTGACTCAAAACGTTACTGAGAGCAAACTTGCCGAGAATTCAATTGCCCTACGAGAGAAACGGGACTTTAATTACCACTGGCTACTGAAAAAAGTGAAAAAGTAGTAAAAACGGTATATTTGTCTATTTCTGAACCGTAATCACTGAAGAGTACACCTTTCAAGGAGCAGTGAAAAAAATTAAATTGTGCAGACTCCGATCATTTCTTTGCCGATTTTTCGAAAGGTGCTAGTGCAAGTCAGTGAAAAGTACGCTCTTTTTAAACTTGTTAATCCTAGTCGTAACGGAGTTCCAAAAACTAGAGTAGAGAAACGTAGTACATGAGCCCCGATGAAAGCATATGATCGTCCGGATCGTCCCGATCGTCCCAGTCGTCTCAAAAAATGTTCAGACGATCGGGACGATCGAAGGCTATCCCAGAAGTCATCACTTTTATTCCAGTAATCGAGAATAAATTCGGCCCGGATGGCGCTGAAGCCGAAAAAATAATACACGAATGGGGGGTTATCTGAAATTAGAGAAAGACAGTCCGTGACATCAAGTTTTCGAAGAGATACTATGCCGTTCGGGGATCTCTTCTAGCTTCTCAATGCAGCAAAATCAAGAGAAAAAGCAGATACAAAGGTACAAGGGGGTCGCTTTACGGATAAAAATCATCCATTTATGTGGCTTGTTTGCAAAACACGCGCAAAAATTCTATTGTCTGACCCAGAGACATCGCTGACGACCCCGCGTCTCTTGCCTTTGAGGCGATCGAGACGATCCGTATGGAAACTACCAATCGCCCCAGTCGTCCGGATCGTCTCGAAATATTTTCAAACGACTGGGGCGATCGGGACGATCCGGACGATCATATGGAAACCAGGCTTAAGAGTGTACGAGAATCAGATACTGGTGCGGCGTACCTCTTTTAAAATTTCAGGTTTAAGATGTTCGAAACAATCCTCATTTATGCGATTTAAACTATAAAAGCGATCATGTAATGATGTATTGCATCGTGTATTGCTTAACGTTTCATGGACCCATAGTTTTTAGTATAGGCGTATTTCAAATAATTTTTAGTTGTCCGTGATATAAACATTCAAGGTAACTGCTGATTATATCATAATGAGTAGTATCTTCCGTATATGAGCAAAGTGGTTTTCTATAAGCGCTTCCATTTCCTGTAATTGTTGGTACCAACGGGTGTTACTAAACAGAGTAACGCAGTAACGAGTAACGAGTGACGGAGTAACGAGAAAACGAGTAACGGGATAAAAATTCAAGAGGTTAAAAAAATAAATAAATAAAATATTTTCTCACGGCCACGAGGAGACCGAGGAGCAACCATGGAGGAAGGTGAGGTACAGATTTTCTTTCTTATTGCCACAATTATTTCAATTCTTAGTAGAAATAGCTCTGCCAGGTAAATGAAGATAATTAGAACCTTGTTGGGCCCTTATTACGGTTATCAACTAACCAAGTACTCGATTGCCAAGGCTTAGAAACAGTTTGCTTGCTTATTACTCCTGAGGTTATTACCTTTCCTGCTCAGATTTCAATGTCTTTTACTCGTCCTCTCGAAAATAAGGGATTCGACTTAATCATGGCTACCTTTCAAAAGATAATTATAGTGAACGTTTCTATCGGTTTAAAAGGAATTATAAATCATGTTTAAAAATAACCTCCCGATGCAAAGACTCTGAAGTTTGAATATTGGCGGCAAAATAGAATTGCAGAGCGAGACTAGTTTTTAGATCGATTTTCAATCAAAGTAAAGTAAAGTAAAGAAACATTCAAATGCATTCACTGCGAAATGAGTCCCAGAGTTCTGGGAATTCCTAGGAATTCCAATTTATTCCAAGACATGCAAATGAGGAAAGTTGAAAAACCTTGGAATATTTGGGAATACTTGGGAACGGGTGAAAACACCAGTGGGAATTTTTGGGAATTCCTAGGAATTCCCAATAGAATTCCCAATAATTCCAAGTTTGGAGGAAACTGTCTTTGGAATTTATGGGAATTATTGGGAATTGCGAAAACACAAATGAGAATTTATGGGAATTCCTAGGAATTCTCAATAATTCCAAGTCACAGTTAACTTTAGCCTGCGAAGCGCAGACGTATTTCCGGTTGTGAGAAGCGACGACCGGAAATATGTCTGCCCTTCGCAGGCTAAGTTAACTTGGGACCATGGCTTATTTTTGCAAAAACGATATGTGTTCAAAGGTAAATGAACAGCTTGAGAATTTTAAAAAATCATTTCTTTAATTGTCGATAACGACAAAGATTTCTTGACATTAACCAGCATCCATATACAACATTTATTGCGACTTAAATCTTTATCAACAGTAAGCACGATACTGAAAGCTTGTCAATGATATTCAGAGTACGTCACTTCTCGTACCTGAGCTTTCCAATGAATTGTCCACAACAAGTTTTTCATCACAGCTTTGCCTATTAAGAGCGACTTTCTGTAAAACCACGGATAGGTGTGCAAAATGGAAAAATCGAAATCCTCCAAACTTTGTCACAACAAAGCCCTTTGGAAACTATTTTAGAAAATACAAGACTCAGTTCGTTTGACTTAATATTTTCCAAAATAATAATTTTTTTTAATTTTCACCTTCGAGAGACCTTCAAAACACCGAAAAATGAGCTTGATACCTTCGCTTAGTGAATGGAAACGGATACTAATACCATGACTCTTCTTATATTAAACAATTTTATGGTCCTTCCTTTCTACCTAAACGTTGTTACAATTTCAAAAGATTTCAATCTGATCTTTTAATATTTTTTCAAAATTACCCTCTAAATCAACATTATCGCGACCATCGATTTTGCCGTTTTTCAACGGCGAAAATCCCTTTCTGCTACATGGTTTTCATTAGAAAAATGGTATTCCAGAGAAAGAGCAATGTTTCCCCTATCAATCTGTGAAATAAAATTCTGGGGCAATTGAAACTTAAAACATTTACAGTACTTGCGTGATTTACGACCTCTGAACTTGCAGTTGTCGTGATGAATACAAGCGAGAACTTAGACAATGTAAGTAAAAATGACATAATTTCTGCCTACGCCAGGTCTGAAAACGGGTGTGAAAAATGACAATTTTTTTGGTCTGAAATCAGGATTTGGAGAACAGGGCGGCACACCAACACCACAAATTCCCAGGAATACCCCCACTAGGGGGGGGGGGGGGGGAAGGGTAGTTTTCTTGTGATATCCTCGCCTTCAATTGAGGAGGTTCTAAAAAGTTACGTACCTTCCTTAATGTAGGCCTTAGTAGACCAATCAAGGGCTAGCATAACCCAACTCAAGCTTCATTAGGGCCATTTATACGAGAAAAAAATAAGACGCGTCTTAAATAAGACGTGAACTTTCCGTATAAACGGCACATTTCGTCTAAAATAAGACGCGACTTAGCTAAGACGCGTCTTATTTTAGAACAGCCCTTAACACCTGTTCTTAGATAAGACGCGTCTTAGCTAAGACGAAAAAACTTGGTATAAATGACCTTTGCGTCTTACATAAGACGCGAACGCATAGTACGCATGCGTTAATTTTTGGCGGGAAAATTTGGATTGCCGTTGGATTGCCGTTGCTACGGGCAACATTCACATGAAAACGAGTCAAGAACAGAAATAAGACGCGAACCATTTATACGAGCTGTTTTCGTCTTAAATAAGACATGCTCGTATAAATGGTCCAGTTCGCGTCTTATTTAAGACGCGTCTTATGTAAGACGCGTCTTATTTTTCCTCGTATAAATGGCCCTATTGACTACTTTGTATTAACGAGTGTGATGCGAATGTGTCAGAATCCTACATTTGTTTTCTTCTTCACTTTCATATCACGGGGGAGTTTGTGAAATGTTTTTCTCTTTGCTTGTAACTTTTTTTCTGTTGTTAGGACATAAGGTGTCATGTGTGGCAGTATAAGAATATGCACAACTCCTGAAAGACTTGACGAGGCAAAGTATCAAATGCAGAAACATGGCTGGATGAAGTCACCACAGAGGATAATTACAACAGAAGAGGTCACCAAGGTTCATCCGCTACTCAATGTGGATGATGTACTTGGAGCTTTGTACTTTCCTGGTAAGGAATCAGTGAGTACCATAGACGCTCTTTTTCTATTCCACTGATTACACGGCTATGTGGGTCCCGCTTTTCGATACTATGGGCGGTTTTGACTTGGAGCATGCGACGCATGAGGGTCTCTGTGGAGTCTCTCTCGCAATTTCCTCTTTGGCCACTCGCTTCTGCCTACTCTTCCCTTTATTTGGCAACACAGGAGACTTTTGTCTGATTGGTTAATCTCATCTGTGTTTTCATTGGTCAATCTACTAAAAGTGATTCTAAGAGCGGGAAAGAACGCGAGGGTGAGAGGCAGCTTTGGAGGCGTCCACTAACACTTTCTCTCATTGCAAAAAATTGTCCTCTATCGATTTGAAACGAAGTCCTCTTTCATAGGCAAAGGAAAAAACACCCTGTCGATTAAAATAGTCCTTGAAAACCTTTCCCACTATTTGTCATATGAAAATCAACAACTCTTGCCAGAAATTCTTGACGGAACGAACGATCGAAGGAGAACTTCAAGAAACTTTCCCACTAGCAGCCATCTTTGTTTACCCTCTGGCGCGCGGTAAGGAGACTGAACACTAAAGATTCAAACAGCCAATCAGACAAAAGTCTCCTTTGTTTTATTTGGCTTGGTGCAATAGTAAACGTCCACTGTGGTATAATCACAGGCTGCCCAGACTCTTCCGGTGGGAGTTCGTTAGACTTTGAAGTTATAAGAGAATGTATGAGAATAAACAATATAAGTCCTAAATTCTTTACAATGGCTTTAGAAGCAAATTAAAGACAGACAGTAAATAACAAAACAAAAACACAAGGTGTGTTATTTCTATTTGTATTTTGTCAAAAAAATGGAATCACTTAGGACGTATTTTGTTTATTTTTACTATACATTCTCTTAAATTCAACTGAAGTCTAATAATCATAATCGGACTTGTACTCAATTACTTTACTTTTCATAAATGGCGTTTTCAGAGGATGGCTACACTGACCCATATTCCTTGGCCCAGGCCCTTGCAATTGGAGCGCGGATGTATGGGGCCGAGATATACATGCCTGCACCAGTCACTGGACTCCATCTCAGATCTGATGGCAGATGGGATGTGCTCACCCCACACGGGACGATCAAGGCAAAACAGGTTGTTAATGCGGCAGGTAACGGAAATTAGAAATTGATATCAGTTTACTCTTGATTGGTTCTTAGTTACAGCTACAACAATAACAAATTCTGTTAAATCCGGAAAAAGTATGTTTAGCTAGGCTCGAAAACACCTTTTATCCAGATTGCTCCGAGCTTTTTGAAGATCTCATATGGTTCGAAGTGTCGGATGAGGCGCGAAATGGTCCAACTGTCATTTTATTTGGGTCAGGCAATGCGCTCTTCTCACGTATGGTAATATGCCCGTCCTACCTCGTTTTTGAGTATAAGTTCTTTTGAAATGCTAATCAGACGATGTTTTCGTATTTGAATTTCAAAAGAATTTTTACTCGAAAACGAGGTTGGACGGGCATATTACCATACGTGAGAAGAGCGTATTGGAGATTCTTTCCAAAAGGTCGAATGTGTTCTTCCAGGACTGTGTGGTTCTGAACAGAACTGTTGTTAATATTAAGTGACGTGGGCTCAAACCGTTTACAACTGGGATGTTCCTCTATTTGTGCCCCAGCAAGCAGCTCGGCGGGTCTACCTTACAGCTACCGTAAAATTCCGAAAATAAGCCCCGGGGCTTATATTTTTCAAAGGCCCTTTTTGAGGGACTTATTTTGGAGGGGCTTATCTACGGAGGGAAATTTGCGTTTCAACTCTTTTGGGTTAGCCTTATAGATGGAAGTAAATTTACCGTTTTTGCTTTGTTTTACTTTGTCTTTGAGGGCAGTTTTCCAAGTACAAGCCCCTGGCGGGCTTATATTTGGAGGGGCGTTTTAACGGAGGGTTTTTTGCGTTACCGGTTTGGGGGGCTTATATTTGGAGGGGCTTATACATGGAGGGGCTTATTTTCAGATTTTACGGTAGTTTACTACAGCACTAAAACAAGAACTGCGTTCTTAATCTAATCTTGTCCAGGAACTGTTTAGTTGTTTGTAGCATGTAAAAATGTAGAACCATCACTTGAAATTGAATTTTATTCGGCAGTGGTTTATAAAATGTCTGTAAGTGCCGGTTCACGTTTATAGACATTGCATTTAACAAGCAAGATATAGAGATTTTACGGAGCTCGAGATTTTGCTAACTTTTGTGATGTCTATAAATGGTTCAAGTTTTCCAGTGATTGCTTATAAACAAATAACTTCTTTCTTCTCTTTTTCTCGTGAAGGTTTTTGGGGGCGAGAGATAGGACGCATGGTGGGAACTGAGCTTCCCTTGGGCGTGGTACATCATCAGTACTTGGTAACTGGAACAATTCCTGAAGTAGCCAGTTTAAAGAAAGAACTTCCTTTTATGAGAGATTTGGAGGGTTCAATTTACACTCGCCAGGAGAGGCAAGGGATTGCAGTTGGCGTCTATGAGAGTGCTGACAAAATGAAGATGCAAGATGATTGGTAGGTTTTAGGAGGTTTCACTCTGCCAACAGAGTCGTGCTTTCGCCTGCTCGATTTTGGCGTTTCACCATACACGTTTCGGCATGAATCGGGTAAGATTTTTGTAGAGCTTCTTCGGGGGTTAAAGCTGCTTGGGTTAATTCAACTTTGATACAGGCGTGTAATTAATCTCTATGCTATTTTCAGGTGGGATGCGGTACCCGAGGGTTTCGGAAAGGAATTATTCGAAAGTGACATGAACCGAATAAGCGATTACGTGGAAACCTCCATGAAGCGAACACCCGTGCTCGCAAAGGCCGAAATTACCAGTGTTGTATCAGGTCCCATTACCTACTCACCCGACGCTATTCCCCTGGTTGGTCCCGATGTACGGGTTCCTAATATGTGGCTGGCCCTCGGGACGGGTTACGGGATTGGTCTGGCTGGTAGGTTCATTCAGACTTTCAAGTTAAAATCCAAATCCTGCTGTATTAAGAAATAAAAATTGACCATACAGCGTAAAACAGTTTAAATCTAAGGAAATTCTCGGGCTCGCTATTTTTTCTTTGCTGGTTTCCTCAAAGTGGTCGATGTGCGCGCGATTTTTCACACTGGCAAAACATACCACCAATTTATTAAATAATGCTTCCACAAATTTAAAGAGCCCTTAATCTTGTCGTGTCGGTTAAGTGTTAGTTGCAAAATAACTTTGAGATCTTTGTCGCCCAAGTTAAAGCAAATGGAGCGAAGGTTATTCTGCGACGAAGTTACCTCTCATGGAAAGCCAATGTAGCCTGGTGTTCATCTCATCTTGTTTTGTACTCGATGAAAATTATTCCATCTTTGAACTGCATTTTACAGGTGGTATCGGCAAATACTTATCTGACTGGATGATTGAAGGAGAACCGCCTTTTAGCCTCATTGAATGGGAACCTAATCGCTATGGTAACTGGGCCACAAGAGAATACGTTTTGGCAAAGGTTCGAGAGACGTATGGTCTGAACAACGAAATGATTCATCCTAAGGTAGAAAGGTGGGCTGGACGACCAGTTAGGACGAGTGGTATCTACAAGGCAAGTCTTAACGGAAAGTTCTTTCTCTCGAACCTTTCCGCTGAAAGGAGATCACATTTCCATACATTCAACATTCAACAACCTTCTTTAATGTCGTTTAACAAAGTTAAACTCAACATTGTATCACATGTAGTCATAATGTATAGTATGGCATTCTTTATATATGTGACTTTTCAGATGCTAACAGACAACAAATTAACGAGTCAATTGTAAAGAACGAAATAATTCAGACTAAATATATCGAAAATATGCGACTGCGTGTACGAACGATATCCGACGCAACAGTCTACTCTATGACTAGAAAAACGAACAAACCGTAAACCAGGCAAATTTTGAATCATATTCCTGGTAAGGATGATGAAAAGAAATCTACATTGTAGTAAAAAGAGCTTAAAAGTTTAGACAAAGCTGCAAAAGAGAAGTAAAATTTCTCGACTAAGCTTTTTGTATCTTTTTGCAGAGGCTGTGTGAGCGTGGCGCGCAGATGGGCATGCGCTCTGGCTGGGAGCAGCCCAACTGGTTCGCACTTGTTGGTGATGAGCCAGGTTATAAACCCAGTTTTCGACGGACAAACTGGTTCGAGCCCGTTGGTCGAGAATGTGATCTGGTCCTGAGTAAAGTTGGCGTTATAGACCTGTCTCCTTGTGCAAAAATTGAGGTGACAGGAAATGGCGCTGGTTCTTTTCTAGATGTGATTTTTGCCAATAAACTACCCAAGGTAAGATAGTTACTTTTTATTTTTGGAAAAAAATTCATTCGCAAATTGATAAAGCTTCCAACATTTCATTAGTGATAGTTTGTTTTCGCCAGTAGGACATTCTCGCTAAAACACGTAGTAGAATGACGACGAATGACGACGGCTACCACGTTTTCCCGCCAAAATGACGAGCACTACTTAGTATATCGTTGTCGTACTCGTCGTAGAATCTAAAGGTCTCGCCTTGTTTATCTTCCTTGAGTGTTTATTTACAATGAGCCTGCGAGAAAGCTGTCCGGGAAAGTGGTCGAGGAAATGAGTTCTCTCCTCTTACTGTATTTTTAGGTGGGGCACACAAACATAAGCCTTATGCTGACACCAAAGGGGAAAGTGCACGCGGAAATGAATGTCTCTTGCTTGGCGCCAGACCATTATTTGTTGGTCACAGGATGTTCCAGCGAGTTTCACGACCTCAGGTATATACTACTTTAATTTGTATATCTAAGGCTTCATCTGGTTTTATACGTTCATTGAGAGTTGTTGTTCCTAGATTCCAGGGAGTTTTTACGATATGGGAAGAGGCTAGCCTGTGTAGCCGCTCCTCCGGTTTTGTTTGAGGGGAGTGGGCAACTGTGCATGCTTTGAAGAGGCAAGCTACCAAACAAATACGAGATAGAATCGTGTATTTTTTCCAAGCAAGTTAAGTGTCGAGTAGTTTGTTCAATAAGATACAAACCTTGTTTTTTCACAGGTGGCTGCTGGAAAATCAGCGTAAATTTAATTATGATGTCCAGATCAAGAATATCACTGATCACGTGGCCTGTCTGGGCATCGCTGGACCTCGATCGCGTGAAGTTCTTTCCAAGCTGACGTCGTCAGATTTAAGTGATGAGGCGTTTCCTTATTTGGCATTTAAAACCATTGAATTGTGTGGACTGTCTGTGCAGGCCTGTCGGTTTTCCTTTACTGGTAAGAACATACATATTTCTGATGTTGTCGTTTAAATAAATGCGGAGGATATTTAATTATTTAGACCGTAGAGCTCTTATTTGATTTAATAACTTAACCGGAGGCTTAACAATTCAGTCTTATCGGGGTCTGATGCCCTAAATTCTATGAAAATATAATGCCTGACTCTTTTTCCATTTTTTCCCTTTACATTTGGCTCAAAATCACTGTGCAGATCACATCAAACACTTTATTCTCTATTACAGTTTCCCCACTTTATTTTTTATGCCATATAATCATACCAAGATAAGCTTAATCAGTCTTCCATATCTATGTATCAAGCTAAATGACGGTATTTTAATTTTGTAGGCGAGTTAGGGTGGGAGTTGTTTCACAACAAACATTACAGTGCTCAGCTTTACGAAGCCTTGTTGAGAGCCGGGGAGGTTTATGGGATCGGAGACTTCGGCACGTACGCAGTAAACTCGCTGAGACTAGAGAAAGGTTTCCATGCCTGGGGATACGAGGTACAATAATAATAATAATAACAATAATAATAATAATAATGATGATGACGATGGCGATGACGTTGATTATGATGATAATGATGGTGTAGTGATGACGAAAAACAATGTGCGTCATGCCCGTCTTTTGTATACATCTACATTTCGAATTATTTATTTTTATTTATGTTTGTATACAGATGAACATGTCAACAAACCCAGTTGAGGCGGATTTAATGAGTTACGTAAAATTACACAAGGTATGCAACAAGACTTAAAGGTTCTTCGTCTAACTCTCTGTTTAATGTAGCACCAGGTTGTACGTTCGTCATATAACCCAGCTTGTGGCAGCCAACCCAAGCTGAACCTTATGGAGTCAGTTTTCTAGACGTCAACTGAAATGTCTTTATTTTCTATAACAACTTAACCTTAGTCCGTTTGATCTTTGCAGGGTGTCGACTTTATTGGACGAGATGCACTTCTTCAAATGAGAAAGGAAGATTGTAAGCGTCTTTTGTGTTTTTTAACTGTCGATACAACAGACAAGGACCCTGAAGGCAACGAAACTGTGTGGTTTCAAAATCAGGTAACGCGGAACAAAGTTTAAAGCGTGCTACCTAAAAGATGAAAGCTACATCGTTTCGCAAAACAGTACCACTATAACGTAAAACAGTCAGCCTCGGTGTAGCGACTAGAAATAAATACATTTTTTCATCACACGCCCAACTGTGTTAGCCTGATTCTCAGACGTCTACAATCGACCTTGGACGTCTGAGAGCCTCGTTCAGGCTGCACAACCTCGTTCCCAGGTTCTCTCTCCTACCTGTCGAGAGACCCTGGTTGGGTCTGGTCACGTGTCTCCCAGAACCTGGGAGATTACAAACAAACGACTTGGGGGAGGGGCGGATAAGTGTGAGATTTGTCTCTACAAAGCGTAGACGTCGAGATCAGTGAAAACTGCGTATCCGACCTTGTCTAAAGGGTCCTGTTTTTTATAGTTCCTGGACTAGTCAAGACAAAACCTCGAACGCCGAACCTTTGACAGCGAAAGCGTAACTTCCTGCAGAATATCTGGATGTTTATCGGATGTTGCAAAGGAAATCATGGATTCACCAGTTGTGCAGTCAAAAATATTTTAGGCGGTTGTATTCATACCGAAACGCAGTAGGCTTAAATTGCCATTTCTATGTTATGGAGGCCACCTTTAGAAAGCAAACGTATGTATTTTCAAAACTATGATTATGCAGTTCGAAGGGGGGCCGAAAAGATGTATCAAGCGTTGCCGTCCTCACCGACCTCGAAATATTAAAATCAAACAAGCAACAGGAAGAGAGAATACGCCGCCCGGACTCAGTTTGATTGTTCAAATGAAAAGAGGTAAACAGAATCTTAGAAGAGTATATTTTTATCCAACGGCTCTGTGTTGTATTTTTGTCTCTCGTTTAAAATCAACAGAATAGCCGGATAAGTTTCTTTGTTAAGAAATATGGCTTGCAAGACTGCCAACCGTTTATTGTTCCTTGTTTAATTTTCTGGAAGGTTAGGTATATGCTTTAGAGGATTCAAAAAAATCACTGAGCTACATTTGTTTTTTAAATAAAGCTTTCATTTGGACCATATACAAGAAATCCTTTCGCTTTGGAAGGTTATTACTGGGTTATGTTGTCTGTTTCGTGTCTGTTTATACTATTTCTGACTATTTCCTGTTGTCTTCAGTGTCGCGTTTTGGTCATTCTTTGCTTATGCACGTACTATATTATATTTTTTACCTCTATTTACCACTAAAAGCGATACGTTTTTTCTATTGCTGCATCATAAAAAAGGTTAGGGGTAGGAGAAAGCTGACATTTCAGACTACAGCTTTCCGTTCAGTCATTAGAGCTAAAATATTACTTTGACCGTGAATGTAAAATGAATCCTCTGCTCTCAACGTAACTTAACTGCTTTGTTTTGTCACTGCTAATGGTTTAGGTTTTGCATGTACTGATTCGGGCCGATTACCAGCCACTGTCACCGACAAACATTGATTCTTTCAATGCAAGTTCAACGAACAGGGATTTTCCCTTCCATGCGGATAAACACGCGCTTGTGTCTTACTCAGGATCGTAGATTTTAATATCTAATTGTTGTCATCGGTTCAACTGCGATAACACGAGTTTTTTTTATTTCTCCGCTGTAATTCGCTTGTTTATCTGGTGTTAGCTCTGTTTAGGCAAAAATTTCCTGAATTTCAGTTATAGTTGGAGGCTTAGCAAATCTGTCTTGCCCTTTCGATCATTGCGTGAACGGTGAAAACGAACCAGACAAAAAAATTGAGAGACAAAGGACTCCTCCCTCGGAATTAATTTTGTTCTGGGACCACGTGACCAGACCCAACCAGGGTCTCTCGACGGGTAGGAGAGAGAACCTGGGAACGAGGTTGCAGGCTGCACTGTGTTGGCCTGATGCGAAAAGACAGACAGTCTTGGCATGACATTGGCATTTTCTTCTGTTACCGCCTTAAGAAGTTAGGACATTTTGAGTTAAACCCCCAACCGACAACAACAAATAAAAATAATCTAGTGAGCGTTGAAGCTTGAGGCCATTCATATATAAAGTAATGACTTAACACACTAACGGGTGTATTTTCTCTTTAGGTTGTAGGATTTACGTCGAGTGGTTCATACAGTTACCAGCTAAAAAAGAGCATATGTTTCGCCTATTTGCCAGCTTATTTGACTGCATTGGGTTCCCAAGTGGAGGTAGAAATGCTAGGAAGCAAGTACCCTGCAGTTGTCGTCAAACAACCATTGTTTAATCCCGAACCTATACGCGGGCCTTCTTTGTATCAGACCGGCATGCTTGCAAGCGGATGAATGCGTACATAATATGCCGTGAAAGCACATATGATCCAAAAGATCCTGGCCTGTTATCAAGGCTTAACTCTTCTAGTATTTCCTAGCTCTCCTAGTCTTGTAAATGGGTAGTTGTATTAGGCCCGTTTCAAACGTCGTGCTACTGCCGTGCCGAACTCAATTGATCGAATTAAATTCGACTTTAGCACGGCAGTGGCGCGACGTTTGAAACCAAGTCGTGCTACTGCCGTGTAGCACGGCAAGCTTTGCCGTGCTACACGGCAGTAGCTCGACTTGGTTTCAAACGTCGTGCTACCGCCGTGCCGAACTCAATTCATAAATTACAAATGCATTAGAATACATTTTAAAGTTTCCTGAACCGTTTCTTTATTATTGTGTTTTGTTTTCGGCAACAGCCCTTCTATTCGATTGAATTAAATTCGACGTCTGAAACCAAGTCGTGCTAGTGTCGTGCTGCAGTCGAGCTACAGTCGAGCCAGCTTAGCACGGCAGTAGCACGACGTTTGAAACAGGCCTTAGAGAACGCAAGGCACTCAATCAATTAATGGAAATGCCGCGTCAATATCCTGTAAGTATGACTGCCTATTTCGGTTTATCAGTTTGCTGTCTTAACCCTTTCATCCCCAATATTCACATACATATTCTCCAAACGGATATCCTTATATTTTCTTAAAGAATTCCTTGAGCGAAATTAATAACAGATAGAAGTGATCATTGCATTTATTCCATGACCTTTTCCCCTGGTGATGTATTGTTGTTAGTCACTCTCGGGATTTGAAGGGCTAACAAAGCCTTCACATTATAAACGACTTATGAAAGCTACTCGGGTCCTCCAGATCTACCACGCAGCGATTGGAATCCACAAATTGTTTTAACACAGCCCAGAAACAGAGTGCATTAAACGTGTAAATATATTGTAGTCTTTTTTTTTTTTTTTAATTATATTATGTACATACATATTCAGTCAGAATAGAAGTTAATTTTTATGTAAGCAAATAATTAATGCGTCGAAGCTGAGTGCCCTTGACACTGATCACCAGAATGTAAGCGACAAATGTGACTTTGTTTCACCCTCCCCTCCTGAAACTGTCCAAAATTCCTAAAGAAATAAATAGTACCATGAAAACTTTCTGCCAAAGAGCTTCGTTTGAACAGTAATACCTTGGGATTTCGTCCACAGACTCAAAAGTTAGAGTATAGTATAGTATAGTATAGTATAGTATAGTATAGTATAGTATAGTATAGTATATCTTTATAGCGCCCTACTCTCCAAAGGGAGGCATTGGGTGATAACATTATATATCCAGCCGTAATATGGTTGAGGAGTTAAGAATGTTAAAAAGTAATTCAAAAATGAAATTTCCCTTAAGTAAGAGAGTCCTTGAAGCGCCAGTGTACCTTTCGTTACACACTGTAGAAATAGGCTGAAAATCATCTACGATGACTTTGGTTCTCGCCCTGCAAATAGAGACCTATAGATTGGACGACGAAATACTACGAAGACAAGCTCAGTGCGCGCGCTTGAACCAGCGTCATTTTGGCAGAAAAACGTTAAAGCCATCGTCATTCTACTACGACTTTTAGCAAGAATATCGCAGTGACTGCGGGAAACAAGTTATCAGTTGTTAAGTTTTTTTCACTTTGCGCTCGGTAGAGGGTTTAACCCTCTTCAATAAAAATATGGTGAAAAAAGGACAATGAATCTTCCGGGGTGTCTATTTCTTGAGATGTTGTCCTCGTAGTCCTCTTTGTTCTCGAATCTAAAGGTCACTATTTACCATCGGCTGAGTATGTTTTAGAACTTGGGAGATTCAAGCCAAGAGTCAGTTCATCTCGATGCGTTAACGTATCCTCTGTTTGGTTAAGACATGTTTCTGTTAGACATCTGCGCTCCCTAATAAAGGTTGACGCTTCCGTTTCGTTAATGGAGAATCTCGTGGAATGTTATAATAACCGTCATCAGTATATCTGCTGCTTGAAATATGTGAACCGATAAGTGGAGTTATAATGTAGTAGCCCAACCCGCGACCAATCACAACAGCTATAAAGAACCACGCGTTGTACGTCATAGCAATCAACATCAGGAAGTAACCGAACAAAAGTTCCGTCATAGACATGCACGTTTTTGCAAACTGCATGATAATGTCAAGCCTGGAGAGGAAAATAAACAGTTAATTTTAAATGAAGACTGGTCTTCATCACAGGCGTTTTCTTCGGGTGCGCGAATATTTCTGCTCGCGTAACCGCCATGTGGGATTTCAAACAAGTTGAGGGGCCGTTTGTGCACCGGCGGACCATCCGAACTGTTCGAGGGATGGTGGTGTCACTCGCGATATGTGATCCCATACATTTACTTTTTTCATAACGCCCGCACTCGGCTTGATTCAAGTGATTGGTAGAAATCCTTCATAAAACAGATAATTTTGCACCTTTTGATCCCAAATGTTGATATAATGTAAGAAAAATGAATACAGATAAGTTACCATTCGGGAGTGTCAGTTTCAAACGACTGAAAACGCCACAAAATCGCAGAACACGACACTTAAAACATACGGTAAGTTATCTTTATTCATTATTCTTACATTATATCAACATTTGGGATCAAAAGGTGCAAAATTCTGTGTTTAATGAAACATTTCTACCGATGACTTGAATCAAGCCGAGTGAAGGTGCTACGAAATATAGTAAATGTATATGGGATCACATGTTGCGCGTGACATCACGATTCCTCGAACAGTTCGGATGGCCCGCCTGTGATATGGGCGAGTCTTTCTCTACTCATGGCGACCACGCAACGTAAAAAGTAGCTTTCACCCGCCTCCAAAATACGCGTGCCTTGTTAGTTCAATGGAGCCCAGCTCCCTTGACGGACGCTTAAGTAAAACAGACGACGCCCAAAGGCTGTATAACAGTACTAAAGTGGTTGTTTGCGATAATCGTACATTTGCTCTGTATACTTTTTCAGCATACCAACCCCCCAGTGACCGCTTCCCCACCCTTTTCTTAGCGATATTTTCGTTATTGGAGAGAATAAAATGGATCAGCAAAAATAATCTATACCTCGAAATCAACGATAAAGCGAAGCACAAGACGTGTCATTTTCTCGTCCCTTTTATTTGGGGGAAAGGTAGGTGGTCTAAATATTCTGTCTATTTTGCCCAAGAATGTAAATGGGCATAACTTGTTACCAGTTAGATGGTATTCTCTTTCTCCGACTACTATCGTACCAGTAATAAATCTTTGAATCTCACCTCGACAACATGTAAATCGTGCTATTGGACAACGGATTTTGCCAACGCCATTTCATATAGGATCGCAGCGTTACGTGGAGCCCTTTGACACACTCGTACAGGACAGCCAGAGCAAAAACTGCCACAAGTGATCCACTAATACCTAGCAATTCCAAAAAGACATGTCATATAAACAGGGTACCAAAGAAGAAGAGATGAGGATGATGTACCCTATTTACTCGAATAAGTGCAGCCCTCAAGCGATGTCTTCAGTTCACGGCATTTGTCATAAATTTCTTTATGCAGGGCCCTAAGCGATATCCGAATGAGCAAATATAGTGACTTTCCAATCCAAACATCCTAAGTGAGACTAAAATCTGCAAGTAACACCCATAAGTGAGAAGACGAGCATCCCTGTCACCTTTGTATGGGATTCCCCCCGGATAGTAAGTCAGAAAAGGAAAATATTGGAATAGAGCAACTGAAAATAATAATAGCTGTGAAGTCCACTTCTATTCAATTAAAAGTTAGTGCGAAGATAATTAAACGCTTTTCTTTTCTTCTGTTGAATTCTTTTCCTTTGTGTGGAAGCCCCCGCCTCGGGGTGGACGCCACATGCACCAAGTACTCAATGTACTGGAACTAAATACATTTTTCTTATCTTGATCAAGTTACAAATAAATCCCGTCTACCAATTATTAAATGCTGACTTGACTTATCAGTGTTATTGCGCAAATGGAAAATAAATGATACCGAGATTATTCAACCGGTTCTTTGATGACTTTCATCAGCTCGTTCTAGCTCCTCGTTTAGAGCTCAATTTGCAACCTGCAGGGGGACTTAGAAAACCAGCGCCACTGGCGACCATCATTCTGATCACTAATGTTTTAAGACCGACATGAAAAGAATTTCCTTGCCTTTCGTCGTCTGCTTTTTTTCTTTCCTTCTTACTTAAAAGTGATTAAGAAACAAACAACTAAAATTTGGTTTCTAATCGTGATTGCCTTGTGGCATAACGTAAGTGATTCACAGACTGAGATGATATAGATCCACCGCATGCAGATTTAGGGTGAAACATGCATTGCTGTGTTGCATCGAGTTTGAAGATCAAGGTCAGGGATTACCTGTTATCGAGGTCACCCTCCATTCCTGAAACATCAGCACCGTGTAATCATCATCCGTGGAAAACTTCATCTATGAAATAAATGTGGAGAGAGGTTCATACGTGCCTATAACATTTCACGCGGACGGAAAAACCTAAATTAGACTGCGAGCAGTCCGTCTTCAGTCAGTCGAGTCTAAGCTCGGCAGGACTGGAGAGGGCGAAATGGCCGAGAGGGAAACTGGAGAGAGGCGGGAAGAAGAGGAACCTTAAAAGAACACCGCGGCAAAACGTCTACGCATGCGCTAGGTTGAGCATTTCCGGTCTCTTTTTTCAGTCACACTTTCCAGTCAGATCAGTCTCCCGCGCGCTCCTTGTGTGCAGCGTGTGGTTCAGTTGTTCTGCTTCATGCTGCCCGTGTTTTTTGACTATTTTGTAGTTATTGAAATTGCTTTTATGGCTCACCAGGTGCAGATCACTGAAACAATTAGTCGATTAGATTCAGAAAAGATAAGATGATAAGAACTCAGTGTGTAATTTTGGCTGGAGCTTCAGGTAAACTGATCTTCATTCACGAAAACAAAGTTTTTGACTGTTATTTTTCACGTAACCCGGCTGAAACTAAGACATAAAAAGTTATCATTGCAAGCTTACATATTGTAGTTCAAATTTTCAGTGCTTCAATTTCTCAGTCTTCATGTCTTAAAGCCGATTCGAGCTTTATTTGGAAAACGACAACACACAATCGCTTTTTAGTTTTATTTACCATGCAGTGAGTTTTACCGTGTTTTGAAACGAAACTCTTCTGAGTTGATTGCCATGAAACATAAGCTTAATTATACTGTTGAGGTTAGCAGCAAGTGACCACACTATTTATTTTTTCATTCTCAGAATCAGAGAGCGAAAGCTGGTTTGATGGCCGGACTTTTAGAAGTCGAACGTTCACGCCATGTATTTAGCAGCTAAGAGTTTCGTGTTTGCTTGAGATGCAGCCTAGCCGCACAGTCTGAAATTATTGAAGTCTTCAACCAAAGAACAACCATGTAAAAAAATTAAATAGGCATTTTCTTGAATGAAAGTCATTTATAGGCATGTTTAGTTTCCCGGCACTAAAAACTCCGGGTGTTCGTGACTGCAGTCATCAAAGTCGAAGTTGTTATCAAATCCCGCCCATCTTTTGTTATGAGTTCTTGTTTTCTCTGATAATAAAAAAATTATTGAACGGACTAAAATTGTATTACCTGATTTTAGTGTTAATGATAATGATGACGTCTTTATTTTGGTTTCTTTCATGATCATAAGTATTGTTATTCTTTTCTTAGTTATCGCCTTCTCCCAAATTAACTTATGCCAAACCAGTAGCATGCAAGAAAGCCAGCAAAAACAAAGTCGTCGTGTCGAGCGCTCGCGACCTGCAAACTTCAAACATGATTTTCACTGTTGGTGCAAACAGATAACCATGTGGTGCAAAAGTTTGAGAATAAAAAAATATATAAGCTTTCGAATGAAGTGATTTTTTCGGCCCCCTTTTTTGTCTGTTTCGCCCTTTTTGCTTTTAAACAAGGCGCGACGGCAAAGTTATGCTTGCGCAATTGGTTTATATACTAGACCGGAAATAAAAAGCTGACCGGATGTTAAATTTTGTACTCATGCGCATTGCGTTTTGCCGCGGTGTTCCTTAAGAGAGACCCTTCCTCCTTTCCCGCCTCCTCCCCAGCTTCCCCTCGGCTTCTTGTTTTTTGCCGTTTCACTCGCTTGGCTCGATTTCCTCGCTCGCGTGACCATCCTGAGGGACTGCTAGCAGTCTAAACCTAAATTTGTTATTGCCACACTCCGAAAACGTAAAGACCGTAAACACCTAAGTTATTTCAGGAATGCCTATTTTCTGGTACTCTCCTTCGCAACAGTTTTTAGAAAAACCGTGAGGATGAGGTTGCCAAACCGTGCGCGTGAACGAACTCACCAGTTTTTGCCATTTTGGTTGTACATGTAAGTGGTAAGCAATCTTGAAGTGACTAAAGTCATGCCTAGTTCTTTTGACCAAAAACCTTAGGACCCCCCGACATGACCCAATCCCTAAAAAGTTCACCCCGCCCCCCTTTCCCCGTTCAACCTCGTTCCCAGGGCTTTTCCCTTACTGGGCGGCCATCTTGGTTTCTAATGTGCTGAATATACTAATTGGGCGGTCTAGAATAGGGCATCATTTTGCAGGAAACTGATTAATCGGTTGAAGATTCTAGACTAGGGAAACTGGGAATTGCCACTAAAAAATGAACAAAAAATCAAATCGGTTTTGTTTTCAAAATATTTTTATGTCAGCAAAACCACATGTACAGCAACAAACCAATGAGTGGTGCCGGATCTCCCAGTTGTAGACCTGGATCAGTACTAAACTTGTAGAAAAATATAAAACGGCAAACTGATCCTTACGGCAAGGCGATGAAGAAGTAAACAAAAGGATGAAACAAAACAAAATATATTTAAACAAGTTGCCCAATATTTCGGTCCATTGTTTTTATTGTCACATTTTCAAATTCTTATTTGTAACGAGCTTTTATTTTTATTTCCATTTGTTCAACCCTTGAAGAAGGTTTGTATTCAAACCGAAATATTGGGCAATTTGTTTAAATATATATTGTTTTGTTTCATCCTTGTGTTTACTTCCTCATCGCCTTGCCGTAAGGATCAGTTTGCGGTTTGTTTTGGCTGGACTGTGTTAGTGACCTAAATAGTTTCTGGAAAACAGCTACTCTAGGATTCTAGGATATGGGGGGGGGGGGGGGGTTGGGGAGTTTAGTCTAGTATAGGGTAGCAAAATTCGCTTGAACTACAATCTTGGACAAAATAAATGGAAAACCTTAGCCCCCCCTCCCCCCCAAATCAAAGATAGGAAAATGGCGCGTTTTGGCTTTTTCGCGACTTCATCCTTGATTTGGGGGGGGGGGGGGGGGGGGGGATGGGGGTTTGCTGTTCCATTTTATTTCGTCCAAGATTGTAGCTCTGGTGTAGGCTAACGAGTTTAGGGTCCCAGCGGCACATCACCACCCCAAAATCCCTTAAGTATCCCCCCGGGACTGTGAACCCAATCCCATTTGGTCACAGATAACGAACGCATCAGTGATGTCAAAGCAACTTATCAGCTAAGTACGTACATGAAGGCGCTAGGCGGAGATAAGATAGCAATCTTTCCGGCTGATGATAAGGTGACAGTCTTCCTGATACTATGCGAATTCACTTATTACGTAAGCAAAAACTCTTGAATTTTATGTCGACCAGTGTCAGAATACTTAAAGCTGTATAAAATAATTATGTCATACTTTAAACTTACCTTAATTTTACGGATAGACCAACACGTTCTATCTTGTCGTGTATTTTAAAGTTTAAGGACGGAACTTGCTGTTCCACAACTGAAAAAATATTTATAGGAAGAAACAATCTGACAAATCAAATACGGGTCAAGTCTTGTCAGTTACTTTAAGTAATTTGTTTATTCTGGTTTTTGTCTCTGAGCAGAAGACGTTGGAAACTAATAATCCTTGTACGACCTAAACTTCATCCGTATACAATTATGGTCCCTGACATGAAAAAAATTTAAGGTTCTTCAAGCTATAATGTCAATTGTTATCCACTTTACGATTGGCGTTAAAATTGCATATACAAGGGACCTTTCCTAACTCCATCTGTGAACTGTCATGGCAACGATGAGTACAAAAAAGCTGGGAAAAGTTATGCGGAAGAATGATTCTTGGTGCGTAAACAATTCGAAGCGCTTGAGGAAATAGTAGTTCTTAATTATGTCATGGCTCTATCAGTCATCTTGATTTCCTGTTCGCCGCGCAAAAATTGAAATGGGCAAAAAACGCGTTGATAAATGAGAGAAATGTACAACTGAACTTGACGAGGAAATACTGACTTGAGGACGGAATGAAGGGTTGAATAAAGCGGAATCTTTAGTGAGGAATGCCAACGTCACAAAAAGTGGTTTACAGCCACAAATTCTCAAAAGAAAACTCTGCAAAGACTAAAAAATGCAAGACTATGAAAACATTAAAAAAGAAATAAAAAAATACATATAAAAATATTTGATTGAGTACATATAGATGTACATATACATATCACAAAATTGCTTTAGACAGGCCACATTTAAATGAAGACAGTGTCTCTGCTTCCCTCAAAGAAGTGTCTAAACGTTTCTAAATATTAAAACTAACTGATGAACTGACGACCAGTGACCCCAGCGTCTTGAGGCATTGCGAATGTCATTCGGTTGACCGTGTATAATAGTCATAAAAATCACAGTTGAATGAAACTGGGATCGAGCAGACTGAAAGTAACTTGCACATAAAAATAGCTTGATTTTCCATTGTACGACGTAATAAAGACTTCCACCCAAGTCTCTTCAGTTCCTCGGATGCAGAAGAATGCGCAGGAACATCTAAATGAGGCGGGCTGCTTTATTTTGCAACACTTGTAGATCAGACATCAAGAAGACATTTTCCCGATCACCCCAAATGATATCCCCATAGTCAAAAAGGGTTAAGATAAAACAGTTAAAAAAAGTAACTGATAAAATATTTGATCAAGCAAAGAAAAGACACTAGAAGAGGAGCGCATTCAAATGATGTTTAAAGGGAATGCCGGTTAGCCGAGAATTTGTCCTTGGAAACTAATCAACTCTCTTTTGCGGCACAAAGGGGTAAACAATTGTTGCAGAAACGAGATGTTCCTAAATGGAAATTTAACGATACGTTTTTTGGTTGCTCGGAAATGAAAGAATATTTTCGTTGCGCGCAAAGAAGGAAACATTAGGATCACTTTCATTGTTTCCTCGTTTCCTTGGGTAACATTTTAGTTCCTCGTTTGCGGGGCCGCCCTTAACAGCTCTTCAAGGGCTCCACCGGCGTTATGCCTTGTTTGTTTCATTCTAGACCTGCGACCTAAAATTTCTATCGCACCCGAACACGTTATTGCTACAACTTTGTCTTTGTTATTCAAAGAACTTGGATCAACGCAAGACGTCTGTAACGCAAGACGCGCTTGCATGAGGTTAATCCCTTTTATCAGGCTTACATTTGTTATTTCCTCTTCTTTCATACATGATTTTTCAAATTATATCCCAACTTGAAATTCCCAGTTTTCAGTGACTTGTATGATGATGTTTGTTTTTTATCAATTACAAATTATTTCATTTTCAGTTTCTCTCGATTTTAGTGTCACTGTCGTAGTTACTCGCTCTTGGGTTGGTGAGCCTCATCAAACAACCAGAAAAAGTCACGTGAATAAATAACCAGACTTCAAGATGATACTTATGGTATTAGTATGTTTTCAGTGTTTTGTAAACGTACATGATTCGTGCATAACGCCAAATGCATGATGTATTTTTCAAAGGAGTTCAATAAAAAAGGAACCATATACTTATTAATAAATGCCTTGGCGTTCAGTTATATAAAGCTTTATTGATTATCTGGTGGGTAAGAAGAAATGGAGGTCGCCTGAGGCGATATTCGGCTCATTTTCACAGTACGATTCGATACGGTCTGGTCTGTGGAGAAAATTTAGTCTAACAGTCAAGTTTATTTCTCCATTTAAATCCAGCATTTTCATCATGTATGGTTTTTCAAGACCTTCCAAATGTGGCTTTGGTTATGTTTATGCGGTGCTTTAGGAATTAAAAGCAGTAAAAAAGCGTGAAAAAGATGGGCAAAGCGAGGCCTTAAGAACCGGCAAAGGTTTCATTAGAAAAGAGATTGATTTCCGTCGCGGAACCTCATCCAAGTTCTATCAGCGATTTTCCGCACCTTATATGATTATATTCAATTTACATGCGTCGTTTATTCAGGTATCTGATACTTGCATTTGGGAATTTGGATTTGGATATTACATAATCAACATTGGTAATGATCGTAGTCTCCCGCAACGGGGCCTTTTGCTCAGAGAAACCTCCATCGGTTATAAAGCGCTGCAAAGTTAACTTTAACTGACAGGTCACTTACCTCAGCTATTCCTTTCGCGAGTGTCAACAATCAGGCAGCAAATTAAACTGTAATGCTCGACCTGGAGACAGACCTTGCTTTAACTTGACTCAGTAGCCAAACCTTCTGCAAGTTACTACTGACGCGCGACCCACTGAGCATCACCATGTCAACGACGAATTCAATCTTGGTTCCCCGCCAAAATATCCGCGTTCTTACTTAGTAGATTTATTTTATTGACACAGTATATTAAAACACGACACCGTTTTGATGACACCGCTTTGACCCTTCCGGGGTTATAAATAGAACTAAAAAGTATTGACTGACAGTGAATTCCTAATGTTTCTGATATCGATGATCAATTCATTGATATACTATATCGGCATAGTTTCTCCAGCTTGAAATTTGTTCTTTGTAAATTTTGCGCATCTCATGAAATATTCTCACACTTTTCTTATGCTCAAAACTTTGATAGAATTTAAGCTACGCCAGCCGGGGCCTTTCCACAAAACTATGATCAGTGCACGTTTCGGTCCCGAAATCAACAAAGATCCGAAAATCTAAAGCTAAGAATAGGAGCAGGGGTCCTAGCAAACTGACAGTTTTATACCTCAGACCAGTTTTCAAAAATTATCGGGTTTTTTCGAGAAACGGGCCGCTAATTCAGTCAAGGAGTACACAAGTACAAGAGTCCCTTCGACTACCCTCATCAGGGAGGGGGTGTAAAGTGCTCGAGCGCTTGTATCGCTGGGTTGAAATCATCGATTATTTTAACCTACTTGGATATCCAAGTAGGCTAAAAAGGATCCCCTTTGCAAAGACATGAAGAATGATAAGAAAATAATTATCTTTCAAATACACATGTAAAAACTCCCTCCAAAAATGTTGAAAAATACATTCAAGTTGCATTCTATTCCCATCCACCTAGCTACCGCGACACTAATATAGAAACTGAGTTTTATCCCGCTTGATATTAGTCCAGCTTTCCCCGTCAAATGAAAAAAAATGTATGTGGCATAAATTTAGTTAACGCGACATGTAGCCTATAGTTCGATTTGGGTTCCAAAAAGGTCTTAAATAAGAAGGCACGTTAAGGCTCATGACTCAGGCTGAGTTAGTCGAGGACCCCATAACCCGGCTCCTGGTTAGTCCTAATATGCTTAATAGTGTGAAACTAGCTAGCTAAGTTACTCATTTGCCTTAACTAAAGCTTGTAATAAGCCGCTATATACGATATCATTCCGTTTACTCACGATGACTAAACATATTTTGTTGTTTTTTCTCTGACTGTGTATCAGAGTCGAGTGGATATATATTCTAGCGATGAACTGTCCGCTTATGCATTCCAGTGCTTAACTATCGTGACTAATTGGTTGAACTGCACGAGAAAGTGGTTATCAAGGTTATTAAGTTTGAACCGCAGACAAATATAACCTTCATGTAATATCTCGTATACTGGAAGGGGTAGCCCAGAATAGCTCACAGTCAATATATACAGTCAATGAAAAGGAATATAGGCTGATTTCATCGCCGTTTAAAGGACAAATATAGCTGTAGCAGGGATACTCGGCCTCTGACTCAAAACGTTACTGAGAGCAAACTTGCCGAGAATTCAATTGCCCTACGAGAGAAACGGGACTTTAATTACCACTGGCTACTGAAAAAAGTGAAAAGGTAGTAAAAACGGTATATTTGTCTATTTCTGAACCGTAATCACTGAAGAGTACACCTTTCAAGGAGCAGTGAAAAAAATTAAATTGTGCAGACTCCGATCATTTCTTTGCCGATTTTTCGAAAGGTGCTAGTGCAAGTCAGTGAAAAGTACGCTCTTTTTAAACTTGTTAATCCTAGTCGTAACGGAGTTCCAAAAACTAGAGTAGAGAAACGTAGTACATGAGCCCCGATGAAAGCATATGATCGTCCGGATCGTCCCGATCGTCCCAGTCGTCTCAAAAAATGTTCAGACGATCGGGACGATCGAAGGCTATCCCAGAAGTCATCACTTTTATTCCAGTAATCGAGAATAAATTCGGCCCGGATGGCGCTGAAGCCGAAAAAATAATACACGAATGGGGGGTTATCTGAAATTAGAGAAAGACAGTCCGTGACATCAAGTTTTCGAAGAGATACTATGCCGTTCGGGGATCTCTTCTAGCTTCTCAATGCAGCAAAATCAAGAGAAAAAGCAGATACAAAGGTACAAGGGGGTCGCTTTACGGATAAAAATCATCCATTTATGTGGCTTGTTTGCAAAACACGCGCAAAAATTCTATTGTCTGACCCAGAGACATCGCTGACGACCCCGCGTCTCTTGCCTTTGAGGCGATCGAGACGATCCGTATGGAAACTACCAATCGCCCCAGTCGTCCGGATCGTCTCGAAATATTTTCAAACGACTGGGGCGATCGGGACGATCCGGACGATCATATGGAAACCAGGCTTAAGAGTGTACGAGAATCAGATACTGGTGCGGCGTACCTCTTTTAAAATTTCAGGTTTAAGATGTTCGAAACAATCCTCATTTATGCGATTTAAACTATAAAAGCGATCATGTAATGATGTATTGCATCGTGTATTGCTTAACGTTTCATGGACCCATAGTTTTTAGTATAGGCGTATTTCAAATAATTTAGTTGTCCGTGATATAAACATTCAAGGTAACTGCTGATTATATCATAATGAGTAGTATCTTCCGTATATGAGCAAAGTGGTTTTCTATAAGCGCTTCCATTTCCTGTAATTGTTGGTACCAACGGGTGTTACTAAACAGAGTAACGCAGTAACGAGTAACGAGTGACGGAGTAACGAGAAAACGAGTAACGGGATAAAAATTCAAGAGGTTAAAAAAATAAATAAATAAAATATTTTCTCACGGCCACGAGGAGACCGAGGAGCAACCATGGAGGAAGGTGAGGTACAGATTTTCTTTCTTATTGCCACAATTATTTCAATTCTTAGTAGAAATAGCTCTGCCAGGTAAATGAAGATAATTAGAACCTTGTTGGGCCCTTATTACGGTTATCAACTAACCAAGTACTCGATTGCCAAGGCTTAGAAACAGTTTGCTTGCTTATTACTCCTGAGGTTATTACCTTTCCTGCTCAGATTTCAATGTCTTTTACTCGTCCTCTCGAAAATAAGGGATTCGACTTAATCATGGCTACCTTTCAAAAGATAATTATAGTGAACGTTTCTATCGGTTTAAAAGGAATTATAAATCATGTTTAAAAATAACCTCCCGATGCAAAGACTCTGAAGTTTGAATATTGGCGGCAAAATAGAATTGCAGAGCGAGACTAGTTTTTAGATCGATTTTCAATCAAAGTAAAGTAAAGTAAAGAAACATTCAAATGCATTCACTGCGAAATGAGTCCCAGAGTTCTGGGAATTCCTAGGAATTCCAATTTATTCCAAGACATGCAAATGAGGAAAGTTGAAAAACCTTGGAATATTTGGGAATACTTGGGAACGGGTGAAAACACCAGTGGGAATTTTTGGGAATTCCTAGGAATTCCCAATAGAATTCCCAATAATTCCAAGTTTGGAGGAAACTGTCTTTGGAATTTATGGGAATTATTGGGAATTGCGAAAACACAAATGAGAATTTATGGGAATTCCTAGGAATTCTCAATAATTCCAAGTCACAGTTAACTTTAGCCTGCGAAGCGCAGACGTATTTCCGGTTGTGAGAAGCGACGACCGGAAATATGTCTGCCCTTCGCAGGCTAAGTTAACTTGGGACCATGGCTTATTTTTGCAAAAACGATATGTGTTCAAAGGTAAATGAACAGCTTGAGAATTTTAAAAAATCATTTCTTTAATTGTCGATAACGACAAAGATTTCTTGACATTAACCAGCATCCATATACAACATTTATTGCGACTTAAATCTTTATCAACAGTAAGCACGATACTGAAAGCTTGTCAATGATATTCAGAGTACGTCACTTCTCGTACCTGAGCTTTCCAATGAATTGTCCACAACAAGTTTTTCATCACAGCTTTGCCTATTAAGAGCGACTTTCTGTAAAACCACGGATAGGTGTGCAAAATGGAAAAATCGAAATCCTCCAAACTTTGTCACAACAAAGCCCTTTGGAAACTATTTTAGAAAATACAAGACTCAGTTCGTTTGACTTAATATTTTCCAAAATAATAATTTTTTTTAATTTTCACCTTCGAGAGACCTTCAAAACACCGAAAAATGAGCTTGATACCTTCGCTTAGTGAATGGAAACGGATACTAATACCATGACTCTTCTTATATTAAACAATTTTATGGTCCTTCCTTTCTACCTAAACGTTGTTACAATTTCAAAAGATTTCAATCTGATCTTTTAATATTTTTTCAAAATTACCCTCTAAATCAACATTATCGCGACCATCGATTTTGCCGTTTTTCAACGGCGAAAATCCCTTTCTGCTACATGGTTTTCATTAGAAAAATGGTATTCCAGAGAAAGAGCAATGTTTCCCCTATCAATCTGTGAAATAAAATTCTGGGGCAATTGAAACTGCGAGTTTTTACAACTTAAAACATTTACAGTACTCGCGTGATTTACGACCTCTGAACTTGCAGTTGTCGTGATGAATACAAGCGAGAACTTAGACAATGTAAGTAAAAATGACATAATTTCTGCCTACGCCAGGTCTGAAAACGGGTGTGAAAAATGACAATTTTTTTGGTCTGAAATCAGGATTTGGAGAACAGGGCGGCACACCAACACCACAAATTCCCAGGAATACCCCCACTAGGGGGGGGGGGGGGGGGGGAAGGGTAGTTTTCTTGTGATATCCTCGCCTTCAATTGAGGAGGTTCTAAAAAGTTACGTACCTTCCTTAATGTAGGCCTTAGTAGACCAATCAAGGGCTAGCATAACCCAACTCAAGCTTCATTAGGGCCATTTATACGAGAAAAAAATAAGACGCGTCTTAAATAAGACGTGAACTTTCCGTATAAACGGCACATTTCGTCTAAAATAAGACGCGACTTAGCTAAGACGCGTCTTATTTTAGAACAGCCCTTAACACCTGTTCTTAGATAAGACGCGTCTTAGCTAAGACGAAAAAACTTGGTATAAATGACCTTTGCGTCTTACATAAGACGCGAACGCATAGTACGCATGCGTTAATTTTTGGCGGGAAAATTTGGATTGCCGTTGGATTGCCGTTGCTACGGGCAACATTCACATGAAAACGAGTCAAGAACAGAAATAAGACGCGAACCATTTATACGAGCTGTTTTCATCTTAAATAAGACATGCTCGTATAAATGGTCCAGTTCGCGTCTTATTTAAGACGCGTCTTATGTAAGACGCGTCTTATTTTTCCTCGTATAAATGGCCCTATTGACTACTTTGTATTAACGAGTGTGATGCGAATGTGTCAGAATCCTACATTTGTTTTCTTCTTCACTTTCATATCACGGGGGAGTTTGTGAAATGTTTTTCTCTTTGCTTGTAACTTTTTTTCTGTTGTTAGGACATAAGGTGTCATGTGTGGCAGTATAAGAATATGCACAACTCCTGAAAGACTTGACGAGGCAAAGTATCAAATGCAGAAACATGGCTGGATGAAGTCACCACAGAGGATAATTACAACAGAAGAGGTCACCAAGGTTCATCCGCTACTCAATGTGGATGATGTACTTGGAGCTTTGTACTTTCCTGGTAAGGAATCAGTGAGTACCATAGACGCTCTTTTTCTATTCCACTGATTACACGGCTATGTGGGTCCCGCTTTTCGATACTATGGGCGGTTTTGACTTGGAGCATGCGACGCATGAGGGTCTCTTTGGAGTCTCTCTCGCAATTTCCTCTTTGGCCACTCGCTTCTGCCTACTCTTCCCTTTATTTGGCAACAAAGGAGACTTTTGTCTGATTGGTTAATCTCATCTGTGTTTTCATTGGTCAATCTACTAAAAGTGATTCTAAGAGCGGGAAAGAACGCGAGGGTGAGAGGCAGCTTTGGAGGCGTCCACTAACACTTTCTCTCATTGCAAAAAATTGTCCTCTATCGATTTGAAACGAAGTCCTCTTTCATAGGCAAAGGAAAAAACACCCTGTCGATTAAAATAGTCCTTGAAAACCTTTCCCACTATTTGTCATATGAAAATCAACAACTCTTGCCAGAAATTCTTGACGGAACGAACGATCGAAGGAGAACTTCAAGAAACTTTCCCACTAGCAGCCATCTTTGTTTACCCTCTGGCGCGCGGTAAGGAGACTGAACACTAAAGATTCAAACAGCCAATCAGACAAAAGTCTCCTTTGTTTTATTTGGCTTGGTGCAATAGTAAACGTCCACTGTGGTATAATCACAGGCTGCCCAGACTCTTCCGGTGGGAGTTCGTTAGACTTTGAAGTTATAAGAGAATGTATGAGAATAAACAATATAAGTCCTAAATTCTTTACAATGGCTTTAGAAGCAAATTAAAGACAGACAGTAAATAACAAAACAAAAACACAAGGTGTGTTATTTCTATTTGTATTTTGTCAAAAAAATGGAATCACTTAGGACGTATTTTGTTTATTTTTACTATACATTCTCTTAAATTCAACTGAAGTCTAATAATCATAATCGGACTTGTACTCAATTACTTTACTTTTCATATATGGCTTTTTCAGAGGATGGCTACACTGACCCATATTCCTTGGCCCAGGCCCTTGCAATTGGAGCGCGGATGTATGGGGCCGAGATATACATGCCTGCACCAGTCACTGGACTCCATCTCAGATCTGATGGCAGATGGGATGTGCTCACCCCACACGGGACGATCAAGGCAAACAGGTTGTTAATGCGGCAGGTAACGGAAATTAGAAATTGATATCAGTTTACTCTTGATTGGTTCTTAGTTACAGCTACAACAATAACAAATTCTGTTAAATCCGGAAAAAGTATGTTTAGTTAGGCTCGAAAAACACCTTTTATCCAGATTGCTCCGAGCTTTTTGAAGTTCTCATATGATTCGAAGTGTCGGATGAGGCGCCAAACGGTCAAACTGTCATTTTATTTGGGTCAGGCAATTGGAGATTCTCTCCAAAAGGTCGAATGTGTTCTTCCAGGACTGTGTGGTTCTGAACAGAACTGTTGTTAATATTAAGTGACGTGGGCTCAAACTGTTTACAACTGGGGTGTTCCTCTATTTGTGCCCCAGCAAGCAGCTCGACCGGTCTACCTTACAGCTACCGTAAAATTTTCAAAGGCCCTTTTTAAGGGACTTCTTTTTGGAGGGGCTTATATTCATTCGGAGGGGCTTATCTACGGAGGGAAATTTGCGTTTCAACTCGATTGGGTTAGCCTTATAGATGGAAGTAAATTTACCGTTTTTGCTTTGTTTTACTTTGTCTTTGAGGGCACTTTTCCAAGTACAAGCCCCTGGCGGGCTTATATTTGGAGGGGCGTTTTAACGAAGGGTTTTCTGCGTTACGGGTTTGGGGGGCTTATATTTGGAGGGGCTTATTTTCAGATTTTACGGTAGTTTACTACAGCACTAAAACAAGAACTGCGTAGTTAATCTAATCTTGTCCAGGAAGTGTGTAATTGTTTGTAGCAGTAAAAATGTAGAACCATCACTTGAAATTGAACTTTATTCGGCAATGGTTTATAAAATGTCTGTTAAGTGTCCACGTTTATAGACATTGCATTTACAAGCAAGATATGGAGATTTTACGGAGCTCGAGATTTGGCTACCTTTTGTGATGTCTATAAATGGTTCAAGTTTTCCAGTGATTGCTTATAAACAAATAACTTCTTTCTTTTCTTTTTGTCCGGCGTGAAGGTTTTTGGGGGCGAGAGACAGGACGCATGGTGGGAACTGAGCTTCCTTTGGGAGTGGTGCATCATCAGTACTTGGTAACTGGAACAATTCCTGACGTAGCCAATTTAAAGAAAGAACTTCCTTTTATGAGAGATTTGGAGGGTTCAATTTACACTCGCCAGGAGAGGCAAGGGATTGCAGTTGGCGTCTATGAGAGTGCTGACAAAATGAAGATGCAAGATGATTGGTAGGTTTTAGGAGGTTTCACTCTGCCAACAGAGTCTTGCTTTCGCCTGCTCGATTTTGGCGTTTCAACATACACGTTTCGGCATGAATCGGGTAAGACTTTTGTAGAGCTTCTTCTGGGGTTAAAACTGCTTGGGTTAATTCAACTTTGATACAGGCGTGTAATTAATCTCTATGCTATTTTCCAGGTGGGATGCGGTACCCGAGGGTTTCGGAAAGGAATTATTCGAAAGTGACATGAACCGAATAAGCGATTACGTGGAAAACTTCATGAAGCGAACACCCGTGCTCGCAAACGCTGAAATTATCAGTGTTGTATCAGGTCCCATTACCTACTCACCCAACGCTATTCCCCTGGATGGTCCCGATGTACGGGTTCCTAATATGTGGCTGGCCCTCGGGACGGGTTACGGGATTGGTCTGGCTGGTAGGTTCATTCAGACTTTCAAGTTAATAATCACCAAATCCAAATCCTGTTGTATTAAGTAATAAAAATTGACCATACAGTGTAAAACAGTTTAAAGCTAAGGAAATTCTCGGGCTCGCTATTTTTTCTTTGCTGGTTTCCTCAAAGTGGTCGATTTGCGCGCGATTTTTCACACTGGCAAAACATACCACCAATTTATTAAATAAGGCTTGCACAAATTTGAAGAGCCCTTAATCTTGTCGTGTCGGTTAAGTTTTAGTTGCAAAATAACTTTGAGACCTTTGTCGCCCAAGATAAAGCAAATGGAGCGAAGGTTATTCTGCGACGAAGTTACCTCTCATGGAAAGCTAATGTAGCCTGGTGTTCATCTCATCTTGTTTTATACTGAATGAAAAGTATTCCATCTTTGAACTGCATTTTACAGGTGGTATCGGCAAATACTTATCTGTCTGGATGATTGAAGGAGAACCGCATTTTAGCCTCATTGAATGGGAACCTAATCGCTATGGTAACTGGGCCACAAGAGAATACGTTTTGGCAAAGGTTCGAGAGACGTATGGTCTGAACAACGAAATGATTCATCCTAAGGTAGAAAGGTGGGCTGGACGACCAGTTAGGACGAGTGGTATCTACAAGGCAAGTCTTAACGGAAAGTTCTTTATCTCGAACCTTTCCGCTGAAAGGAGATCACATTTCTATACATTCAACATTCAAGTTTAACCTTTTTTCTGGTTAGGTGTTCACAGCAAGAAGTTGAATTAAGGATTTTCTTTAATGTCGTTTAACAAAGTTAAACTCAACATTGTATCACATGTAGTCATATATAGTATGGCATTCTTTATATATGTGACTTTTCAGATGCTAACAGACAACAAATTAACGAATCAATTGTAAAAAACGAAATAATTCAGACTAAATATATCGAAAATACATGACTGCGTGTACGAACGATCTCCAGAGGCAACAGTCTATTCTATGACTAGAAAAACGATCAAATCGTAAACCAGGCAAATTTTGAATCATATTCCTGGTAAGGATGATGAAAAGAAATCTACATTGCAGTAAAAAGAGCTTAAAAGTTTAGACAAAGCTGCAAAAGAGAAGTAAAATTTCTCGACTACGTACGCTTTTTGTATCTTTTTGCAGAGGCTGTGTGAGCGTGGCGCGCAGATGGGCATGCGCTCTGGCTGGGAGCAGCCCAACTGGTTCGCACTTGTTGGTGATGAGCCAGGTTATAAACCCAGTTTTCGACGGACAAACTGGTTCGAGCCTGTTGGTTGAGAATGTGATCTGGTCCTGAATAAAAATGGCGTTATTGACCTGTCTCCTTGTGCAAAAATTGAGGTGACAGGAAATGGCGCTGGTTCTTTTCTAGATTTGATTTTTGCCAATAAACTACCCAAGGTAAGATAGTTACTTTTTATTTTCGGAAAAAAATTCATTCGCAAATTGATAAAGCTTCCAACATTTCATTAGTGATAACTTGTTTTCGCCAGTAGGACATTCTCGCTAAGACTCGTAGTGGAATGACGACGAATGACGACGGCTACCACGTTTTCCCGCCAAAATGACGGGCACTACTTAGTATATCGTTGTCGCACTCGTATTAGAATCCAAAGGTCTCGCTTTGTTTATCTTCCTTGAGTGTTTATTTACAATGAGCCTGCGAGATAGCTGTCCGGGAAAGTGGTCGAGGAAATGAGTTCTCTCCTCTTACTGTATTTTTAGGTGGGGCACACAAACATAAGCCTTATGCTTACACCAAAGGGGAAAGTGTACGCGGAAATGAATATCTCTTGCTTGGCGCCAGACCATTATTTGTTGGTCACTGGAAGTTCCAGCGAGTTTCACGACCTCAGGTATATACTACTTTCATTTGTATATCTAAGGCTTCATCTGGTCTTATACGTTCATTGAGAGTTGTTGTTCCTAGACTCCAGGGAGTTTTTACGATATGGGAAGAGGCTAGTTAGCATTAGATAACATCGACTGAAGCCAGATTGTTTCTTTCAGTAAAATTACATGAAGAACAACTTAAGTCCAACTTAACTGTGTAATATAAAAGTGAAATAGAAAAACTCCACTGAGATTCTTTGAACCCGGGTCACTTGCTTTATAGCCTACATCATATCCACTACACCATCGAGGACTAGCTGCCAAATCCAGTAATTTTTAAAATATACAGTCATGTTCTTATATATGCCGTACCCCACACAAAATTTGAAAGCCAACCGTTTTCAGTTCAGTGCTTAACCCTAATCACTGTAGATCAGTGCTTAACTCTCTACTGTGTTCTCTCCATAACTGGAGCTCTGTAGTTTATTATAGCCTCATTCGTTCTATTATGGAAATAATGCGTTGTGTAAAATTCATAAGGTGTCCAATCTGGCTTCAGTCGATGTTATCTAACGCTAACCGAAGAGGCTAGCCTGTGTAGCCGCTCCTCCGGTTTTGTTTGAGGGGAGTGAGCAACTATGCATGCTTTGAAGAGGCAAGCTCGATGGAGATTAAGAGCGGGAAGACAAACCAAACAAATACGAGATAGAATCGTGTATTTTTTCCAAGCAAGTTAAGTGTCGAGTAGTTTGTTCAATAAGATACAAACCTTGTTTTTTCACAGGTGGCTGCTGGAAAATCAGCGTAAATTTAATTATGATGTCCAGATCAAGAATATCACTGATGACGTGGCCTGTCTGGGCATCGCTGGACCTCGATCACGTGAAGTTCTTTCCAAGCTGACGTCGTCAGATTTAAGTGATGAGGCGTTTCCTTATTTGGCATTTAAAACCATTGAATTGTGTGGACTGTCTGTGCAGGCCTGTCGGTCTTCCTTTACTGGTAAGAACATACATATTTCTGATGTTGTCGTTTAAATAAATGCGGAGGATATTTAATTATTTAGACTGTAGAGCTCTTATTTGATCTAATAACTTAACCGGAGGCTTAACAATTCAGTCTTATCGGGGTCTGATGCCCTAAATTCTATGAAAATATAATGCCTGACTCTTTTTCCATTTTTTCCCTTTACATTTGGCTCAAAATCACTGTGCAGATCACATCAAACACTTTATTCTCTATTACAGTTTCCCCACTTTATTTTTTATGCCATATAATCATACCAAGATAAGCTTAATCAGTCTTCCATATCTATGTATCAAGCTAAATGACGGTATTTTAATTTTGTAGGCGAGTTAGGGTGGGAGTTGTTTCACAACAAACATTACACTGCTGAGCTTTACGAAGCCTTGTTGAGGGCCGGGGAGGTTTATGGGATCGGAGACTTCGGCACGTACGCAGTAAACTCGCTGAGACTAGAGAAAGGTTTCCATGCCTGCGGATGCGAGGTACAATAATAATAATAATAATAATAATAATAATAATAATGGCGATGGCGATGACGTTGATTATGATGATAATGATGGTGTAGTGATGACGAAAACAATGTGCGTCATGCCCGTCTTTTGTATACATTTACATTTCGAATTATTTAGTGTTATTTTTATTTATGTTTGTATACAGATGAACATGTCAACAAACCCAGTTGAGGCGGATTTAATGAGTTACGTAAAATTACACAAGATATGCAACAAGACTTAAAGGTTCTTCGTCTAACTCTCTGTTTAATGTAGCACCAGGTTGTACGTTCGTCATATAACCCAGCTTGTGGCAGCCAACCCAAGCTGAACTTTATGGAGTCAGTTTTCTAGACGTCAACTGAAATGTCTTTATTTTCTATAACAACTTAACCTTAGTCCGTTTGATCTTTGCAGGGTGTCGACTTTATTGGACGAGATGCACTTCTTCAAATGAGAAAGGAAGATTGTAAGCGTCTTTTGTGTTTTTTAACTGTCGATACAACAGACAAGGACCCTGAAGGCAACGAAACTGTGTGGTTTCAAAATCAGGTAACGCGGAACAAAGTTTAAAGCGTGCTACCTAAAAGAAGAAAGCTATATCGTTTCGCAAAACAGTACCACTATAACGTAAACTGCGATAAACAGTCAGCTTCGGTGTAGTGAGTAGAAATAAATACATTTTTTCATCACACGCCCAACTGTGTTAGCCTGATTCACAGACGTCCACGATCGACCTTGGACGTCTGAGAGCCTCGTTCAGGCTGCACTGTGTTGGCCTGATGCGAAAAGACAGACAGTCTTGGCATGACATTGGCATTTTCTTCTTGGCATTTTCTTCTGTTACCGCCTTAAGAAGTTAGGACATTTTGAGTTAAACCCCCAACCGACACCAACTAATAAAAATAATCTAGTGAGCGTTGAAGCTTGAGGCCATTCATAAAGTAATGACTTAACACACTAACGGGTGTATTTTCTCTTTAGGTTGTAGGATTTACGTCGAGTGGTTCATACAGTTACCAGCTAAAAAAGAGCATATGTTTCGCCTATTTGCCAGCTTATTTGACTACATTGGGTTCCCAAGTGGGGTAGAAATGCTAGGAAGCAAGTACCACGCAGTTGTCGTCAAACAACCATTGTTTAATCCCGAACCTATACGCGGGCCTTCTTTGTATCAGACCGGCATGCTTGCAAGCGGATGAATGCGTACATAATATGCCGTGAAAGCACATATGATCCAAAAGATCCTGGCCTGTTATCAAGGCTTAACTCTTCTAGTATTTCCTAGCTCTCCTAGTCTTGTAAATGGGTATAGTTGTATTAGAGAACGCAAGGCACTCAATCAATTAACGGAAATGCCGCGTCAATATCCTGTAAGTATGATTGCCTATTTCGGTTTATCAGTTTGCTGTCTTAACCCTTTCATCCCCAATATTCACATGCATATTCTCCAAACGGATATCCTTATATTTTCTTAAAGAATCCCTTGAGCGAAATTAATAACAGATAGAAGTGATCATTGCATTAATTCCATGACCTTTTCCCCTGGTGATGTATTGTTGTTAGTCACTCTCGGGATTTGAAGGGCTAACAAAGCCTTCACATTACAAACGACTTATGAAAGCTACTCGGGTCCTCCAGATCTACCACGCAGCGATTGGAATCCACAAATTGTTTTAACACAGCCCAGAAACAGAGTGCATTAAACGTGTAAATATATTGTAGTCTTTTTTTTTTTTTAATTATATTATGTACATACATATTCAGTCAGAATAGAAGTTAATTTTTATGTAAGCAAATAATTAATGCGTCGAAGCTGAGTGCCCTTGACACTGATCACCAGAATGTAAGCGACAAATGTGACTGTATTTCACCCTCCCCTCCTAAAACTGTCCAAAATTCCTAAAGAAATAAATAGTACCATGAAAGCTTTCTGCCAAAGAGCTTCGTTTGAACGGTAATACCTTGGGATTTCGTCCACAGACTCAAAAGTTAGAGTATAGTATAGTATAGTATAGTATATCTTTATAGCGCCTTACTCTCCAAAGGGAGGCATTGGGTGATAACATTATATATCCAGCCGTAATATGGTTGAGGAGTTAAGAATGTTAAAAAGTAATTCAAAAATGAAATTTCCCTTAAGTAAGAGGGTCCTTGAAGCGCCAGTGTACCTTTCGTTACACACTGTAGAAATAGGCTGAAAATCATCTACGATGACTTTGGTTCTCGCGCTGCAAATAGAGACCTATAGATTGGACGACGAAATACTACGAAGACGAGCTCAGTGCGTGCGCTTGAACCAGCGTCATTTTGGCAGGAAAACGTTAAAGCCATCGTCATTCTACTACGACTTTTAGCAAGAATATCGCAGTGACTGCGGGAAACAAGTTATCAGTTGTTAAGTTTTTTTCACTTTGCGCTCGGTAGAGGGTTTAACCCTCTTCAATAAAAATATGGTGAAAAAAGGACAATGAATCTTCCGGGGTGTCTATTTCTTGAGATGTTGTCCTCGTAGTCCTCTTTGTTCTCCAATCTAAAGGTCACTATTTACCATCGGCTGAGTATGTTTTAGAACTTGGGAGATTCAAGCCAAGAGTCAGTTCATCTCGATGCGTTAACGTATCCTCTGTTTGGTTAAGACATGTTTCTGTTAGACATCTGTGCTCCCTAATAAAGGTTGACGCTTCCGTTTCGTTAATGGAGAATCTCGTGGAATGCTATAATAACCGTCATCAGTATACCTACTGCTTGAAATATGTGAACCGATAAGTGGAGTTATAATGTAGTAGCCCAGCCCGCGACCAATCACAACAGCTATAAAGAACCACGCGTTGTACGTCATAGCGATCAACATCAGGAAGTAACCGAACAAAAGTTCCGTCATAGACATGCACGTCTTTGCAAACTGCATGATAATGTCAAGCCTGGAGTGGAAAATAGACAGTTAATTTCAAATGAAGGCTGGTCTTCATCATAGGCGTTTTCTTCGGGTGCGCGAATATTTCTGCTCGCGTAACCGCCATGTGGGATTTCAAACAAGTTGAGGGGCCGTTTGTGCACCGGCGGACCATCCGAACTGTTCGAGGGATGGTGGTGTCACTCGCGACATGTGATCCCATAAATTTACTTTTTTCATAACGCCCGCACTCGGCTTGATTCAAGTGATTGGTAGAAATCCTTCATAAAACAGATAATTTTGCACCTTTTGATCCCAAATGTTGATATAATGTAAGAAAAATGAATACAGATAAGTTACCATTCGGGAGTGTCAGTTTCAAACGACTGAAAACGCCACAAAATCGCAGAACACGACACTTAAAACATACGGTAAGTTATCTTTATTCATTATTCTTACATTATATCAACATTTGGGATCAAAAGGTGCAGAATTCTGTGTTTAATAAAACATTTCTACCGATGACTTAAATCAAGCCGAGTGAAGGTGCTACGAAATATAGTAAATGTATATGGGATCACATGTTGCGCGTGACATCACGATTCCTCGAACAGTTCGGATGGCCCGCCTGTGATATGGGCGAGTCTTTCTCTACTCATGGCGACCACGCAACGTAAAAAGTAGCTTTCACCCGCCTCCAAAATACGCGTGCCTTGTTAGTTCAATGGAACCCAGCTCCCTTAACGGACGCTTAAGTAAAACAGACGACGCCCAAAGGCTGTATAACAGTACTAAAGTGGTTGTTTGCTATAATCGTACATTTGCTCTGTATACTTTTTCAGCATACCAACCCCCCAGTGACCGCTTCCCCACCCTTTTCTTAGCGATATTTTCGTTATTGGAGAGAATAAAATGGATCAGCAAAAATAATCTATACCTCGAAATCAAGGATAAAGCGAAGCACAAGACGTGTCATTTTCTCGTCCCTTTTATTTGGGGGAAAGGTAGGTGGTCTAAATATTCTGTCTATTTTGCCCAAGAATGTAAATGGGCATAACTTGTTACCAGTTAGATGGTATTCTCTTTCTCCGACTACTATCGTATCAGTAATAAATCTTTGAATCTCACCTCGACAAGATGTAAATCGTGCTATTGGACAACGGATTTTGCCAACGCCATTTCATATAGGATCGCAGCGTTACGTGGAGCCCTTTAACACACTCGTACAGGACAGCCAGAGCAAGAACTGCCACAAGTGATCCACTAATACCTAGCAATTCCAAAAAGACATGTCATGTAAACAGGGTACCAAAGAAGAAGAGATGAGGAAGATGTACCCTATTTACTCGAATAAGCGCAGCCCTCAAATAAGCGATGTCTTCAGTTCACGGCATTTGTCATTCTTTATGCAGGGCCCTAAGCGATATCTGAATGAGCAAATATAGTGACTTTCCAATCCAAACACCCTAAGTGAGACTAAAATCTGCAAGTAACACCCATAAGCGAGAAGACGAGTATCCCTGTCACCTTTGTATGGGATTCCCCCCGGATAGTAAGTCAGAAAAGGAAAATATTGGAAAAGAGCAACTGAAAATAATAATAGCTGTGAAGTCCACTTCTATTCAATTAAAAGTTAGTGCGAAGATAATTAAACGCTTTTCTTTTCTTCTGTTGAATTCTTTTCCTTTGTGTGGAAGCCCCCGCCTCGGGGTGGACGCCACATGCACCAAGTACTCAATGTACTGGAACTAAATACATTTTTCTTATCTTGATCAAGTTACAAATAAATCCCGTCTACCAATTATTAAATGCTGACTTGACTTATCAGTGTTATTGCGCAAATGGAAAATAAATTATACCGAGATTATTCAACCGGTTCTTTGATGACTTTCATCAGCTCGTTCTAGCTCCTCGTTTAGAGCTCAATTTGCAACCTGCAGGGGGACTTAGAAAACCAGCGCCACTGGCGACCATCATTCTGATCACTAATGTTTTAAGACCGACATGAAAAGAATTTCCTTGCCTTTCGTCGTCTGCTTTTTTTCTTTCCTTCTTACTTAAAAGTGATTAAGAAACAAACAACTAAAATTTGGTTTCTAATCGTGATTGCCTTGTGGCATAACGTAAGTGATTCACAGACTGAGATGATATAGATCCACCGCATGCAGATTTAGGGTGAAACATGCATTGCTGTGTTGCATCGAGTTTGAAGATCAAGGTCAGGGATTACCTGTTATCGAGGTCACCCTCCATTCCTGAAACATCAGCACCGTGTAATCATCATCCGTGGAAAACTTCATCTATGAAATAAATGTGGAGAGAGGTTCATACGTGCCTATAACATTTCACGCGGACGGAAAAACCTAAATTAGACTGCGAGCAGTCCGTCTTCAGTCAGTCGAGTCTAAGCTCGGCAGGACTGGAGAGGGCGAAATGGCCGAGAGGGAAACTGGAGAGAGGCGGGAAGAAGAGGGACCTTAAGAGAGACCCTTCCTCCTTTCCCGCCTCCTCCCCAGCTTCTTGTTTTTTGCCGTTTAACTCGCTTGGCTCGATTTCCTCGCTCGCGTGACCATCCTGAGGGACTGCTAGCAGTCTAAACCTAAATTTGTTATTGCCACACTCCGAAAACGTAAAGACCGTAAACACCTAAGTTATTTCAGGAATGCCTATTGTCTGGTACTCTCCTTCGCAACAGTTTTTAGAAAAACCTTGAGGATGAGGTTGCCAAACCGTGCGCGTGAACGAACTCACCAGTTTTTGCCATTTTAGTTGTACATGTAAGTGGTAAGCAATCTTGAAGTGACTTAAGTCATGCCTAGTTCTTGTGACCAAAAACCTTAGGACCCCCCGACATGAACCAATCCCTAAAAAGTTCACCCCGCCCCCCTTTCCCTGTTCAACCTCGTTCCCAGGGCTTTTCCCTTACTGGGCGGCCATCTTGGTTTCTAATGTGCCGAATGTACTAATTGGGCGGTCTAGAATAGGGCATCATTTTGCAGGAAACTGATTAATCGGTTGAAGATTCTAGACTAGGGAAACTGGGAATTGCCACTCAAAAATGAACAAAAAATCAAATCGGTTTTGTTTTCAAAATATTTAAAATGTCAGCAAAACCACAACAACAAACCAATGAGTGGTGCCGGATCTTCCAGTTGTAGAACCTGGATCAGTACAATTAAACTTGTAGAAAAATATAAAACGGCAAACTGATCCTTACGGCAAGGCGTTGAAGAAGTAAACAAAAGGATGAAACAAAACAAAATATATTTAAACAAATTGCCCAATATTTCGGTCCACTGTTTTTATTGTCACATTTTCAAATTCTTATTTGTAACCAGCTCTTATTTTTATTTCCATTTTTTCAACCCTTGAAGAAGGTTTGTATTAAAACCGAAATATTGGGCAATTTGTTTAAATATATATTGTTTTGTTTCATCCTTTTGTTTACTTCTTCATCGCCTTGCCGTAAGGATCAGTTTGCGGTTTTGTTTTGGCTGGACTGTGTTAGTGACCTAAATAGTTTCTGGAAAACAGCTACTCTAGGATTCAAGGATAGGGGGGGGGGGGGGTTGGGGAGTTTAGTCTAGTATAGGGTAGCAAAATTCACTTGAACTACAATCTTGGACAAAATAAATGGAAAACCTTAGCCCCCCTCCCCCACAAAACAAAGATGGGAAAAAATGGTGCGTTTTGGCTTTTGCGCGACTTCATCCTTGATTTGGGGGGGGGGGGGGGGGATGGGGGTTTGCTGTTCCATTTTATTTCGTCCAAGATTGTAGCTCTGGTGTAGGCTAACGAGTTTAGGGTCCCAGCGGCACATCACCACCCCAAAATCCCTTAAGTATCCCCCCGGGACTGTGAACCCAATCCCATTTGGTCACAGATAACGAACGCATCAGTGATGTCAAAGCAACTTATCAGCTAAGTACGTACATGAAGGCGCTAGGCGGAGATAAGATAGCAATCTTTCCGGCTGATGATAAGGTGACAGTCTTCCTGATACTATGCGAATTCACTTATTACGTAAGCAAAAACTCTTGAATTTTATGTCGACCAGTGCCAAGTATAAAATTCAATTCGATCAAATTGCCTCATACTTTAAACTTACCTTAATTTTAGATAGACCAACACGTTCTATCTTGTCGTGTATTTTAAAGTTTAAGGACGGAACTTGCTGTTCCTCAACTGAAAAAATATATATAGGAAGAAACAATCTGACAAATCAAATACGGGTCTAGTTAAGTAATTTGTTTATTCTGGTTTTTGTCTCTGAGCAGAAGACTGATTGGAAACTAATAATCCTTGTACGACCTAAACTTCATCCGTATACAGTTATGGTCCTTGACATGAAAAAAAATTTGAGGTTCTTCAAGCTATAATGTCAATTGTTATCCACTTTACGATTGGCGTTAAATTGCATATACAAGGGACCTTTCCTAACTCCATCTGTGAACTGTCATGGCAACGATAAGTTCAAAAAAGCTGGGAAAAGTTATGCGGAAGAATGATTCTTGGTGCGTAAACAATTCGAAGCGCTTGAGGAAATAGTAGTTCTTAATTATGTCATGGTTCTATCAGGCATCTCGATTTTCTGTTCGCGCAAAAATTGAAATGGGCAAAAAACGCGTTGTTAAATGAGGCAAATGTAAAACTGAACTTGACGAGGAAATACTGACTTGAGGACGGAAAGAAGGGTTAACTTTGAATAAAGCGGAATCTTTAGTGAGGAATGCCAATGTCACAAAGTGGTTTACAGCCACAATTCTCAAAAGAAAACTCTGCAAAGACTAAAAACTAAAAAATACAAGACTATGAAAACATTAAAAAAGAAATAAAAAAAATACATATAAAAATATTTGATTGAGTACATATAGATGTACATATACATATCACAAAATTGCTTTAGAAAGGCCATATTTAAATAAAGACAGTGTCTCTGCTTCCCTCAAAGAAGTGTCTAAACGTTTCTAAATATTAGAACTAAAATGAACTGACGACCAGTGAGCCCAGCGTCTTGAGGCACTGGATTTGCGAATGTCATTCGGTTGACCGTGTATGGTAGTCATGAAAATCACAGTTGAATGAAACAGGGATCGAGCAGACTGAAAGTAACTTGCACATAAAAATAGCTTGATTTTCCATTGTACGACGTAATAAAGACTTCCACCCAAGTCTCTTCAGTGCCTCGGATACAGAAGAATGCGTAGGAAGATCTAAATGAGGCGGGCTGCTATATTTTGCAACACTTGTAGATCAGACATCAAGAAGACATTTCCCCGATCACCCCAAATGATATTCCCATAGTCAAAAAGGGTTAAGATAAAACAGTCAAAAAAAGTAACTGATAAAATATTTGATCAAGCAAAAAAAAGACACTAGAAGAGGAGCGCATTCAAATGACGTTTAAAGGGAATGCCGGCAGCCGAGAATTTGTCCTTGGAAACTAATCAACTCTCTTTTGCGGCACAAAGGGATAAACAATTGTTACAGAAACGAGAAGTTCCTAAATGGGAATTTAACGATACGTTTTTTGGTTGCTCGGAAACGAAAGAATATTTTCGTTGCGCGCAAAGGAGGAAACATTAGGATCACTTTTATTGTTTCCTCGTTTCCCTGGGTAACATTTTAGTTCCTCGTTTTTGGGGCCGCCCTTAACAGCTCTTCAAGGGCTCCAACGGCGTTAAGCCTTGTTTGTTTCATTCTAGACCTGCGACCTAAAATTTCTATCGCACCCGAACACGTCATTGCCACAACTTTGTCTTTGTTATTCAAAGAACTTGGATCAACGCTAGCCTGTAACGCAAGACGCGCTTGCATGAGGTTAATCCCTTTTATCAGGCTTACATTTGTTATTTCCTCTTCTTTCATACATGATTTTTCAAATTATATCCCAACTTGAAATTCCCAGTTTTCAGTAACTTGTATGATGATGTTTGTTTTTTATCAATTACAAATTATTTCATTTTCAGTTTCTCTCGATTTTAGTGTCACTATCGTAGTTGTTCGCTCTTGGGTTGGTGAGCCTCATCAAACAACCAGAAAAAGTCACGTGAATAAATAACCAGACTTCAAGATGATACTTATGATATTAGTATGTTTTCAGTGTTTTGTAAACGTACATGATTCGTGCATAACGCCAAATGCATGATGTATTTTTCAAAGGAGTTCAATAAAAAAGGCACCATACACTTATTAATAAATGCCTTGGCGTTCAGTTATATAAAGCGTTATTGATTATCTTGTGGGTAAGAAGAAATGGGAGTCGCCTGACGCGATATTCGGCTCATTTTCACAGTACGATTCGATACGGTCTGGTCTGTGGAGAAAATTTAGTCTAACAATCAAGTTTATGTCTCCATTTAAATCCAGCGTTTTCATCATGTATGGTTTTTCAAGACCCTCCAAATGTGGCTTTGGTTATGTTTATGCGGTGCTTTAGGAATTAAAAGCAGTATAAAAGCGTGAAAAAGATGGGCAAAGCGAGGCCTAAGAACCGGCAAAGGTTTCATTAGAAAAGAGATTGATTTCCTTCGCGGAATCTCATCCAAGTTCTTTCAGCGATTTTCCGCACCTTGTATGATTATATTCAATTTACATGCGTCGTTTATTCAGGTATCTGATACTTGCATTTGGATATTACATAATCAACATTGGTAATGAGTTAATCGTAGTCTCCCGCAACGGGGCCTTTTGCTCAGAGAAACCTCCATCGGTTATAAAGCGCTGCAAAGTTAACTTTAACTGACAGGTCACTTACCTCAGCTATTCCTTTCGCGAGTGTCAACAATCAGGCAGCAAATGAGACTGTAATGCTCGACCTAGAGACAGACCTTGCTTTAACTTGACTCAGATCCGCGTTCTTACTTAGTAGATTTATATTATTGACACAGTATATTAAAACACGACACCGTTTTGATGACACCGCTTTGACCCTTCCGGGGTTATAAATAGAACTAAAAAGTATTGACTGACAGTGAATCCCTAATGTTTCTGATATCGATGATCAATTCATTCGTGATATACTATATCGGCATAGTTTCTCCAGCTTTAAATTTGTTCTTTGTAAATTTTGCGCATCTCATGAAATATTCTCACACTTTTCTTATGCTCAAAACTTTGATAGAATTTAAGCTACGCCAGCCGGGGGTCTTTCCACAAAACTATGATCAGTACATGTTCGGTCCCGAAATCAACCAAGATCCGAAAATCTAAAGCTAAGAATAGGAGCAGGGGTCCTAGCAAACTGACAGTTTTATACCTCAGACCAGTTATCAAAAATTATCGGGTTTTTGCGAGAAACGGGCCGCTAATTCAGTCAAGGAGTACACAAGTACAAGAGTCCCTTCGACTACCCTCATCAGGGAGGGGGTGTAAAGTGCTCGAGCGCTTGTATCGCTGGGTTGAAATCATCGATTATTTTAGCCTACTTGGATATCCAAGTAGGCTAAAAAGGATCCCCTTTGTAAAGACATGAAGAATGATAAAATAATTATCTTTCAAATACACATGAAAAAACTCCCTCCAAAAATGTTGAAAAATACATTCAAGTTGCATTCTATTCCCATCCACCTAGCTACCGCGACACTAATATAGAAATTGAGTTTTATCCCGCTTGATATTAGTCCAGCTTTCCCCGTCAAATGAAAAAAAATGTATGTGGCATAAATTTAGTTAACGCGACATGTAGCCTATAGTTCGACTTGGGTTCCAAAAAGGTCTTAAATAAGAAGGCACGTTAAGGCTCATGACTCAGGCTGAGTTAGTCCAGGAGCCCATAACCCGGCTCCTGGTTAGTCCTAATATGCTTAATAGTGTGAAACTAGCTAGCTAAGTTACTCATTTGCCTTAACTAAAGCTTGTAATAAGCCGCTATATACGATATCATTCCGTTTACTCACGATGACTAAACATATATTTTGTTGGTTTTTCTCTGACTGTGTATCAGAGTCGAGTGGATATACAGCTATTTCGAGAAAGGTTGTCGGAAAAAATGTGCACGCGACAATCCCGAAAGGTAATATGGGATATGATCAATACACTGTTCCTGACGTCTGTAGCTGTCGAACCTACTTTTGTTGCTTTCCTTTAGCACTAGAAAACACATTTCCATGGCCTTTCGTGCCAATTCTTTCAAATTTCTTTGAAGAACGGAGAACTCAAAACCACCCACAACGCCTTTTGAGATTGTCGCGTGCACTTTTTCCGACAACCTTTCTCGAAGCAGCTCTATATTCTAGCGATGAACTGTCCGCTTATGCATTCCAGTGCTTAACTATCGTGACTAATTGCTTCAACTGCATGAGAGAGTGGTTATCAAGGTTATTAAGTTTGAACAGCAGACAAATATAACCTTCATGTAATATCTCGTATACTGGAAGGGGTAGCCCAGAATAGCTCACAGTCAATATATACAGTCAATGAAAAGGAATATAGGCTGATTTCATTGCCGTTTAAAGGACAAATATAGCTGTAGCAGGGGTACTCGGCCTCTGACTCAAAACGTTACTGAGAGCAAACTTGCCGAGAATTCAATTGCCCTACGAGAGAAACGGGACTTTAATTACCACTGGCTACTGAAAAAAGTGAAAAGGTAGTAAAAACGGTATATTTGTCTATTTCTGAACCGTAATCACTGAAGAGTACTCCTTTCAAGGAGCAGTGAAAAAAATTAAATTCTGCAGACTCCGATCATTTCTTTCCCGATTTTTCGAAAGGTGCTAGTATAGTGCAAGTCAGTGAAAAGTACGCTCTTTTTAAACTTGTTAATCCTAGTCTAGTCGTAAGGGAGTTCCAAAAGCTAGACTAGAGAAACGTAGCACATGAGCCCCGATGAAAACTTAAGAGCATACGAGATACTGGTGCGGCGCACCTCTCTTACACAGGGAACATTAAATCTTTGAAATTTCAGGTTTAAAAGGATCAAAACAATCCTCATTTCAGTATGCGATATAAAACTATAAAGTACCTTCTGAACCCGAAAGTCAGGGCCGTAGCTAGCATGAGGAAAGACGAGGCAGTTGCGTCGTCTTGATTTGGCCTTTTATTTTGAAGAAACGTTTAATTGAGAAAATAATCCCTACCCCCCAAAAGGCTCGCGCCTTCGGCGCTCGAAACTTGCCTCGTTTTATGCTGAAGTCTCGCTACGGCCCTGGGGCTCGTTTCTCGAAGGTTCCGATAATTAACGGCCCGTAAAGCTGTTTGGGTTTACATGTATCAATTTATGTTTCTGGGCAACCGAGCCCGGTTTCTTATAACCGTACCCGTTTATTAAATAGGGCACCACATTAATAAAACGGACCCGGTGTCTTTCATAGCCCCAAAACTATCCAAACTTTATATCCAACGAGCCCGTTAACCAGTCGGATCAATTTATGTTTCTGGGCAGCCGAGCCCGGTTTCTTATAACCGGACCCGTTTATTAGATAGGGCACGACATTGATAAAACGGACCCGGTTTCTTTCATACCCCCACAAACTTTAGATCCAACGAGCCCGTTAACCAGTCAACAAACCCGCATCCGGTAAACAGACCACATTAACCTACCCCTTCATCTTTTCTAGAAACTGGACCCTGCTTCAATTTTAAGTTCCGGGCCCGCCTTATAACCGTGATGATCCATCGGGCCCGGCTCCATTTCGTTAGTTAGTTGGACCCCAGTAAACTTTCGTGTTTTATGTGGTCGACCCCTATAACCCGGCCCCGAGACCGGGCCCGGTTACATATCGTAACCGATATTTTTTCTTTGGTCAGTTTAGTTAACCCCTCCCAGGCAGGTTTCCGCAGTTTCTCCAGCGTCCTTTTAGAATGCCCCGGCACCTTCACTCGTAGCATCTTTTACCATGCTCTCTTCTGGCTCTGAGGCCCCCGTCCACGCTAATGCGTTTCACTTTCTCGAATAAAAAGTTTACGTCCACATTGGCGTTTCCAAAGCGCTTTCGACCGTCCACACTAATATCACGCACACACACAGACCGCCAATTTAAACTCTTTGGTTAGTTTTATTTTTCAAGGCGTAATTGGTTACATTTACTCTTCGTCGTCATAAGAATTATTTGGTCATAATAGCGCGGCAACCTACAGATACCAACAAATAACTATCTAATCATGTTAGAGACACTCCATTAGAAAAGCGCAGGCGGCGTTGAAAAAAAAAGGAAAATGGTAATGTGTAAAAAAAACGCTCACAAACAACAACCTTACACCCAACTTTCATGCTGTTCTCAATTCACCTATCTTTTTGGCCATATAGACCGCGACTGTTGACCAGTTAATTTTAGGGGTTTTTTTTGGTGTGGTCAAAAAAGTCAAAAGTATTCCCTAAAAACGGCTGACGTCACCCTCGGCTGTATTTGTAGCACTAATAACAGTGGGGCCGAGCAAATGCTTGAAACAAACACTAATTAAATCCAACATAACATGGTTAAAAATCCCAGCTGGTCGGAGGCCAATCAGTCAGTATTTACAACTGAAGCGCGACCAAAGAGTTGAACTCGGAACTACCGTGAACAATTGACCACTCCAGAAAATACCATAACACACCATACTGCTCTTTGTTTGTCACCCCCAAATTTTGCATAAAACTTGTTTTCAGATTCTCTTGGGGCCATTTTACCTTCCAGGAGAAACTGAAGACAATGTTTGTACAAAATTTTGGAGTGACAAACAAAGAGCATTATAGTATGTTATGGTATTTCTGGACTGGTCAATTACTGTAGCGCCAAGGGCGGGACTGGAACTCAAGCCCATCACCCCCCCCCCCCCCCCCCCCCACCCCAGATCGCGAGTCCAGCGCTCTAACCATTCAGCCACACCTCGTCCTTTATTTTCTTTATTTTACGAGTACACCATTTGATTTCCTATTAATATTATGGGTAAAGAATAACGCTCAGAATCTTGATCTTTGTTTGTTTATTGCATCGAGAACTCCACACAATGAAAAGTTTCATGCATAAAGAAGTACTGTATTTGAATACTTAAACAAAGAATACAGAATATCAGTAAACAGAATGGCACCAGATGATGTTTTTCTGTTGTTAATAAACCCTCCGAGCAAGAACAAACCAGTGCAAAAGTTAATTGCAAAATACGTATTCGACTGCCATGAGAAAACAAGATCATTAGTTGTTTAGGTTGACATTGACTATAATTCCACTAGTGTGCAATTTATATTATAATTTTAAATTATTTGGATAAAGTCGATATACATAGGACTGTATAAGACTCCAAATAAAACATTGTCTTGTCTTGTCTTGTCTTGCATAATCTTACATTTTGGAAGATTTAAAGTAAACAATTTTTACAATGAATTTTTAACAGACAAGTTAAAATCCTTTTTTCTGTTAAAATGGGAATCTTTCACGAGTTTCCGTTTTATTCAGCGTCCTTTCAGAATGCCCTGACTGTAATAACATGCACTCTCCTGGCTCTGAGGCCCCGTCCACGCTAATGCGTTTTGGAAAACCTCCGTTTTTACTCTCTCGAAAACGAATAAACAGTTTACGTCCACATTGGCGTTTTCAAAGCGCTTTCGACCGTCCACAGTTACTGTAATGTTTTTTAGTTTAAAACCTTTTTCATCTTCCGTCCCCACACTTATACGATTGGAAACAGAGGATATCTCTTCTTAAAGGCAGCAGTGAAAAGGGACGGAAACCTCCCTTTTAAAACGCCTAACCTCCGTTTTCAAAAACCTCAATTCTAGAAAGCGTTTTACAAAACCTTCTTTTTCATACACATAAGGAGGGTGATGAATCTAGTCCTTGCTGATGTCGAACAATTTGTCAGGGAGAATGATCACCTCGCTCCTGCGACTAGAGCTCACCTAATGGAGATTTTCAATTCCCCTGCAGACTCCGAGGACCTTGAGCTCGAACTAGCAGCATTTGTTGATGGGGGAAATCACTTTGTCTCCGCAACTTATTATTTGGAGGGAGGCGGGCCCCTTGTTTTCAGTTTTTATGAGCGCTTTGCTACAGTATCCAATGCTGTAGCCGTAGCCGCCTACCCCAATGTGGAAGGAGTAGCTCGCCGCCATTCAAGCAGTCGGAAACTTGCCTGTTTACAACCAGCTGGTGGCCAAAGCCAAAGCATGTATCAATCCGGGGTTGCATTTTTTTCAGAGAAAGTTTAGCCAAGAGTTTTATGAGAACGTTCGTGCCTTCCGTAGTGCCAGATTGTGTTGTCCAGTACAAGTCCAGCAACTTCGCCCCACAGCAGCTTCCGTGGAGGAGTTAAGAAGGTTCCGTCTCCTTGATAATGATGCCATCATACAAGGGCTTACCGCTGAACTTCCAGGATACTTGGCAGTTGCAGATGGAGCAGACTTACAAACAGAAGAAGAGAAGCTACAATGGTGGTCGAGAAATGAAGCAAACCTGCCCAACTGGTCCTCCGTGGTAAAGAAAGTTCTTTTGGTACAACCAAGCTCTGCATCTGCTGAAAGAGTTTTCAGCATCATGAACAATTTCTTTACCAACCAACAAGATGCAGCCCTAGAGCAGACCGTTGAAGCTTCAGTGATGCTCTGCTACAACCAGAACCAGAGAAACAAGCTTGTCGTTGTTTGATGAGAGGACGTCATCAAACTCAGTCATACGTGAATGGATTTCACACTGAAAGAGTGTATGGCAACACGTCACATGAAAACTGTTCTGCTCATTATGTGTGTAAAAATAACAATGTTTTGTTCATGTCATTCTGATAGACTATTTGTTGATCAAGTGAAATGGAAAGAACCTCTGATATTATCATTGGACTTTGACAAATAAAGTTTTGATAAGAAGCAATGTGCGAATTTTTAGTCTTTAACACCTAAAAAAGGTACGAAAAGTAGAAACATTTTTGGCAACTTTTCGGCAACTAGGACAAGATGCCGTAAAGGCCACACTTCACAAACTAGAAAACGATCCCGGTCTTGCCGACCGCACAAACCTAACACCTGCACAAATTGCCGACCTTTTAAACTTTGTTTTACGATCCACGTATTTCCAGTACAATGGATCAATTTACGAACAAAAGGACGGAGCCGCTATGGGGAGCCCTGTCTCCGCGGTTATAGCCAACATCTTCATGGAAGATTTTGAGGAGCATGCGATAGCAAGTGCGATCTACAAACCTAAGATCTGGAAGCGATATGTAGATGACACTTTTACTATATTAGATCGAGACCAAGTCGACGGCTTTTTACAACATCTTAATAACCAACAGCCCACTATTCGTTTTACCATGGAAACCGAGAAAGATAACAGCATTCCCTTTCTCGATACGTCAGTTATAAGGGACTCAAACGGCCTTCTTACTACCAGTGTATACAGAAAGCCCACACACACTGATCAATACTTAGCCTATGACTCACACCATCCTCAGTCAGTGAAGCGTGGTATTGTTAAGTGTCTATATGACCGAGCCAAACACCTCATAACAAAACCATCAGTTATCGCTGAAGAAAAGAAACATTTATCATCGGTACTTGTTTCCAACGGTTATCCCTCTTCGTTCATACGAAAACTTGTTAAAACCACAACACCAACAGCCAACAACGAACCCACGCAGGAATTTAAATCTACCGCGGTTTTACCCTATATTAAAGGTGTATCAGAGGTTCTTCGCCGCTGCCTACAACAACAAGGCGTTCGCACCGTCTTTAAATCTGACACAACTCTTCGGTCTTACTTAGTACGACCGAAAGACGCCCTAGAACCAGGTAAACAAGAAGGTGTTGTATACAGAATTCCATGTGAATGCGGCAAAGTATATATAGGCGAAACAGGGAGAGCAATGCAAGACAGGATAAAAGAACATGACAGAGATATACGGCTTGCTCATACACAAACCTCCGCAGTTTCGGAGCACGCAAACGAAACGGGGCATCTTCCTTTATGGAATCAAGTCAAGTTTATCGATCGTGACCCTCACCGATACACACGTAGGGTCAAAAGGCTATCCAAATAAGACTTCATTCTAATAACATCAATAGAGACAACGGAATCGAAATTCCCGAAGCATGGATGCCTACGATCAGAAAGCACAACAGCCGTTCAACTACAAAGCGGACCCCTGAGGGAACATCATCTGCTAGTCGGAATAATGAGGATCGAAATACACCAATCACAGTGAACCAACGTGCATAAATAGCTACACGTAAGCAATCGACCTCATCGCCTGATGAAGACTAGCAGTATTGCAGTCGAAACGTCGCGATCAATATCTCAAAGCGATTCTATCGTGAGACAAACGAATAAACGTTCATTCCTATCTGACACCACGATGAACAATATTCACATCTTTAATGACATTTTCGGCAACTTTTAGACACTTTTATCGGCAACCTTTTTGGGATTCATCTTCAACTTGTGGCTAAGCCTAATGGGAGTAAATGTCACGTGGTTATAATGCCACGCCCTTTTGGAGTCTAAGTCAAAATTCTGCTGTTGCCGGCCTTCCGTTGAACAGAGTTTCACCAAAATTGCAGACCCAATGCGAGAAATTCAGCGGTTTGCAAATTTAGGTAATAATCTATGTGAAAATGATAAGCAAACTTTACACGATTACCTATATCTAATAAACTATGAGATTTATCCCTTTATTTTGGGGATCTGTGTAACAGATGGGTCTTTGCAAGTCAGCAAAAAAGCTTTAGGGCCTAGTTAATGTGCGCGATTTCGAGCAATGCCAACATATAGAAATTATAGTTTTAGCTATTTGTTAATGTTTGTCAGCGTTTTAAGCGTCCTTCTCACGAAAAAAGCGTTTTCTCAAAAATTCGTAGTTTTTTTTCTTTCAAATTTTTTCAGGCCACAATTGATTAAATACCCGGATAATGAATTTCGTGGTCATGAAATACTGTGACATTGGGCGCTTTCCATTCAACCCAAAATTCCGGTAATTTCGGTTGGTACATCAAATGGAACGGACCATTTCGGTTTGGTCCGACCGGAATATTCGGGACCAGCTTTGAAGGTGGTCATCTTTGACCGGTCTGGTCATTTCGGTCGGTCGGACCGAAATGTTCCTTTCCATTTGACAAAATTGTTGTCCCCAGTGCCGCTCTTTCGTATCCTGCTTGCAAGAACAATAACCAAGCTCGCGGTGGCTTGGGTCGGGTCTGTGGAACCGGAATGTACCGTTCCATTGAACACGGAAAATTTCCGGAATTTCAAACCGGAATTTTTGTTGAATGGAAAGCGCCCATTATCTTCTATCTTCTATTCTAGGCGTTTTGGCTGAGTTTGTGCTTTGGGAATTGTCTATCATTATACAGCATTCTTGTTCAGCACGCGTGCAATGACCGCGCTTGGCTGACTTTCGAATGCTCACCGAGATATGATAATTTAGTATGAGAAATAGGCCATTTCCGAGTTCCAAAAAGTTTCACTTTCAAAACGAGGCTAAGTGCGAAACCTTTGTTGTGGGTCGACCACATAAACCACGAAAGTTACTGGGGTCCAACTAACTAACGAAATGAAACCGGGCCCGATGGATCATCACGGTTATAAGGCGGGCCCGGAACTTAAAATTGAAGCAAGGCCCAGTTTCTAGAAAGATGGGATCAATTTATGTTTCTGGGCAACCGGGCCCGGTTTACTTTAAATCTTTCAAAATGTAAGATTATGCAAGACAAGACAAGACAAGACAATGTTTTATTTGGAGTCTTATACAGTCCTATGTATATCGACTTTATCCAAATAATTTAAATTATAATATAAATTGCACACTAGTGGAATTATAGTTAATGTCAACCTAAACAACTAATGATCTTGTTTTCTCATAGCAGTCGAATACATATTTTGCAATTAACTTTTGCACTGGTTTGTTCTTGCTCGGAGGGTTTATTAACAACAGAAAAACATCATCTGGTGCCATTCTGTTTACTGATATTCTGTATTCTTTGTTTAAGTATTCAAATACAGTACTTCTTTATGCATGAAACTTTTAATTGTGTGGAGTTCTCGATGCAATAAACAAACAAAGATCAAGATTCTGAGCGTTATTCTTTACCCATAATATTAATAGGAAATCAAATGGTGTACTCGTAAAATAAAGAAAATATGTTTTGAGTTCTTTCGGTGTCTTGTTGATGTCTTGCAGAGTTAAATTTCACGTAGTACGATCAGCATTGCAGTATTCTGCTTGCAGAATTATATGTCTACAGTTTTTTATACTCCGTTCTAGAAAGTTTGTAAATTGAAATAGCCCTGTTTTTTTAAAAAGATATTTCTTTATTTGTTCGACTTGTACATCAAATACATGCTTCTTCATAATCAGCAACAATTTTAAGCAGAAGATAAAGCCGGATACCCCGTTCTAAACCAGGAGCTTCAAAATCACAACCCCGTTGCGCGGCACATACCCGTATAGCAGTATGGCAATATATTAACCCTTGAAAAAATTTGCGCTAATAAACTGCTTTCAGGGTCCTTTTGGGGGTAGAAAAGTAACATCATGTCATGAATATCTGTTTTTAATCTCTGATCTGTGCTTCTAGTTTTAAATGGTCTATAATGAAAATAACCCGAAGGCAGGTTTCATTCACTTAAAGTTAACAGTTTGTTGTTCGTATTGTGGATTAACGAAAAACTTAATTTGCACCAAATTTTCTCAGGACAAATATGATGCAAAAAGTGCAACTACAGTCGTCTCCCGATAACTCAAACCTTCTAAGAAAATCGAAAAAGTTCGAGTTATCGGGAGTTCGAGGCAAATAACCTGGAATCAGGAAATAAGCAAATGGATGGGGATTGATTGTAAGTTATAATTGTGCACACTTCCCTTCAACGTCGAAACAATACATAGATTGATATTTTTTAAAAAGAATTAAACAACAAAGCTTGATTAATATACAGGGGTGGACACTTACAGTCAAAACAGGTCAAGCGTACCCCCCAAGATTCTATTAATGAATTGATTATTTGAAAAATGAATCCGTTAGTCGTTCCCGCAACTGGTGTCAAATTCAAAGCGGCATTTCTGCATGCGTAATGAGCAGTCAATATTTTACGAGAACTTCTCTGTATTTGGTCAGATTGAAAATCTTTGAATGGATTAAGATTCTTAGAAGACATTTACATCAAATTCAGGAAAACGGAGCTGGTAGAAATTTCATAACTGCCTCGCGTGTGAATTCACGGCTCATTATTACACATGCAAGAATGCAGAGATCAATCTGAAATCTACAACTAGCAACGGATTCAACTTTTGAATAATAAATTCATTAATGGATTCTTGGGGGGTACGCTTGACTTGGTGTGACTGTAATTTGAAGTTGAGTGACATAAAAGCAAAGACAAAGAATTGACCCAGTTGTTTTTGAAATAAATTGATCAATCTAATTTTGATACAACACTGTGTAAATTAGGAGACAAATGTGGCATGTTTGAACCTGATTTCCGCCTAAATTTGCACTTTTAGTTTTTGCATCATATCCTCCCTGAGAAAACTTATGCTGCAAATCTATTTTTTTGTTCAGTGAGTGAGCTTAACGTGTCCTACACTTAGATACACTTACACTTAAAACTTTGAAAGGGTTTTTAAAAAACCATGCTTTAAGTTGATTTTGAATAGTTGTTATGTGACCATTTTTTATATTTAGGCCACCTTATAATCGTTGTTACCTTTGTGCCCAGAAATGTTTTGCCGTCCTTCAGCTATAAAAAATTCTAGGCATCATTTGCTTCTTCCAATAGATATTTCACAGAAACAGTCACTTAGTGCCCTTGATTTTTTTTTTTGGATTTTGACACACGAGCTCACGCTTTTAGTTGCATCATGGCTAATCAGGTCAAGATATTGGGACTTCAAAGGTTTGTATTGGAACTCAACTGGTGTGCCTATACTAGTTTTTTTAAGTGAATGAATTAAGAATTTGAATTCAGGCTGAACCGTTCTTATTTTTCTGCCGGTTTTAGGCTGAAAATATTATTTTATTATTCTCTAAATTAAAGCTTCTGACTTCTTCTTTTCAGGAGAATCTATTGGGGTATAAATTGCAGTTAATGAGGAATAATTCTTCGGTTAAGTTAGAAACATAATTATATATTAATTGCATTGTAATAATTAAAAGATTTTCAACACGAAATTATACCCCTTTTAAAATATCAGCCTTGGGTTTTTTCTTAAAATATTTCTATTAAAATTTCGAAAATTTACGCCTCGTTATTCTTGTAAACATTTCGGAGACATTTTTGTACTTTTGAATTCATTCTGCTCTTACTCCAGATCTAATGCATCGCCTCTCGTAATTATAAGAAATTAAAAGTCACACTTTTCAAAGAGAAAGAGTCGAATTCAAGAAAAATTAGTTATAGCTTTGAATTTCCCACCATCTTGCTCAGATTAGACAGATTACGTTTGATGCAACTAAAAGCATTTGAAAGTTAAAACTCCTCTGTTGTCCTTGGTATGATCTACTTGTCCTCCCAAGTCATCATCTGGGAAAAATACCTGCCATGCTATTGTTTGCTCAGGGTTGACTTTTCGACAACTCTGCGTTTAATCTTATACGGACACCCAGGTATATTTTCTCATTATTTGGGGAAAATCAACTTTCACAACTTTTTACAACACGAAAAAGGTTTAACCACGAGTTTATTTCAGCTTAGAACTTACAAGCAAATTTACTTCGAATCGACTTAAAATCAGCCCACTACTTAAAAAATTTTCCCTCGCAGCTAGTAAACCCCTTGAAACTCGTGGCTGGCATGATGTATCAGCATAATTAGCGGCGCCAACCAAAGCCGCCACCACTACTACCTGCTGTTGCTTCTAGTTGTTTCTCTAGTGAAAGTGTAACTCACAAAACCAAGGTTGATTGTAAAGGAATGACTTGTTTTCACGGACTGGTCGAATTGTTTCAGGGAGTCTCCCTTGTATCTCCTGTTTAGAGGAAAACGCTTACGGTTGACTCTAACGAAATCTATCTCAAGTCCCGATTTACACTGACCCCTGTTTTTCAGCAGATGCGGGTTGTTTTTCACTTCTGTGCTCAGTCTATTGTGAATGCCATTTCCCAAACGACCTAAGAATAAACAGGAAAATATAATAAACGTTCAGTCAGGAGCGCGATAATTTTCTTTCAGCTCGGGTCAATGTTTCACTCGACTGACTAAGAAAAAACAGAGACTGCGCTTAGCCACATAACGACATCAAAATCCTTACTAGGATGTGTATTGATTAAAAGTGACTTTCCAGTAATAAGTAATATCTTAGGCTGAAGGGACGGAAAAAGAAATTTTAAAATAAGTGAGCCATTTGAAAAAGATACCTTTTTCCACAAATACTAACTTGCATGACTCAATAGACTTCGAACAGAATATGCAAGAGGGACGGGCCGGAGCGCGAGGCGAGGAAAAAAGAAAGTAATTTTTTTTCTTTATCTCTCTATGTTGATTATGTACGGTAATGAAGAGCCGAAGGCAAATTTTTTCAGCAACGTTTAAATTTTGGTAGAAGAGTAGGGGCTCTAAGCTGGGTAAGAGGACAAATAGTCACTTTACCTCGGAGTATCAACTTGCTTAATTCTCTTTCAATTGCCAGAATTCTTGTCAATGAGCAGTTTCCTTTCTTGTAGAAGAAGATTGTTTCCTAACGGAGAAGGAAAAAATCAATTACTGTAGAAGTAGTTCTGAAGCTTCACTTTGAGCATAACAACATTGCAAACTATACTAACATGGAACAAAACGAAGCCTTCAGTTGGTAATAAAACATAAGCCTAGCAAAATTAAACTTGATTTGAATTAATTCGTGGACACAAACCGTTTGGGTGAGAAAAAAATCGCAGGGCTTACCTTGAACTCTGATTTGTTATTTTCAATACGCCTGTTGGAGGTAGAAATTTCCACTTTATATCCGTATCCTCTGAGGTTCGCACTTTGTAGTTTATCAAGTATTTCACGTCGGGAAACCTTAACGCCGCGGTCGAGTATTTTTAATGTTACGTCTTTTTCCACATCAGCCTCTGCAGACGAATTAAAGCTGACATTAAAATTTCTAGGAACGGGTGTTAATCTTATCCATTTAGAGAGGGATTCTGAATTTCCAAATTTTTAGAAAGAATACAGAAAATAAACTAGTATTGGTCATATTAATTGAGGAACTGGTAAGCAAAATCAGACATACCGACAGCCGCATAGAGGAGACTGAAAAGAACCAGGATCACTGATGTTAACTCAAAAACCGCCCTCATCTTCGTCTGGTACGGCGAAGTGGTCTTCAAAGGAGATTGTAAACTAAAGAAAATTGGTGAATAGAAACTTGTCTTTGACGCAAATTTATACCCAAAATTAATGATATGTAAGCACTATAATGTTACGGAGGTCACGGTCATTTAGTGAACATGAAAATCTAGCAAGGATCGGAAGGAGCGGACGAGCGGAACACAAACAAGGGATGAATGGTTACGTAATGTTTGTTGTAGGTTAATTGATAAAAGTTAATATTAAACGAGACTGAAATGTTACATGAAAATGGGCCTTGAGCCTATAAGAAATAAGTATGATAAAAAGCCGTATCAAACAAGTGGCTAAAAAAAATAGCACTTTTGGATCTGACTTGCAGTGTGGTTTTAAAAAATATAGCTTTATTCCATTGTGACCTTAATCATAAATATTTTTTGAATTTGAAGCACTGAATTTCTCTGATTTCTCAGTTCTTAACGGTTAACTCCGGCACGAGCAATCGATGTTACTTATACTCTTACTGAGCTGAACCGCAGTTCCTCGGCGAATGCTGAACTTAATTGAAAGTGGGGCGAATTAGGAATTAACGAAAAGGTTTGCCAGTGTTAGCAATAGTGGTTATATTAAAGCAGTAAGCTCCCCCACCAACAGCTAGAGTCAGCAGAGTGTAGTGGCGCAGTGTACGCCGCAGCGGATCGAAGCTCAAACACGATCAAATCGACACCAGAGGATGTGGAAAAGTATTATAACAAGGACAAGTTTCTAATCGGAAAGCTATTTTCATTCATTTTCATGAGATTGCATAAAACTATTCGATGCGCCGAGATGCTCGTTAAAAACGAATTCGCTATATCGATATCCTTTAGAGGCAAACCATTTAAATCTATTACGGCAAATTGCTGCTGCTCGAAGTATCTAAAAGTCTAAAAGATAAAATATGTGCAATTCCACAATTTGTTATGACTCCATTATTGTTACACTCAACCACCGGCTAATTAAAAACAGTTAGAGTGCAGTTAATTTACACAACGTTAAAATTTCCTGTTTACTTTTTCCTTTACACTGTTAAACCATTTCACTTTCAAAAAGCGGCCAATAAAAATATTGAATTGATTTAAAGACTGACAAAAACCCAATTTCAGTTTGTAAAACTGAAAAACAAATTGTTCTCTAATTGCGATAGTTATTAACTACCGCTAGATTGAACTGATCTGCATGCAAAAGAAGACTTAACGGTTGGGTAACCACAACTGTCTCGACAAAGTGAGTTGGTAAAATACATTTTTACTGCAGCTACTGTGGAAAGATTAGAAGCTGAATCAGAGACAATTTTGGCCGGACGGATGACAGGGTAGTAGCAAGGTATATGGGATCAGGGATCAGAGGTCTCCAAGAGGGTGGGATCAGTGATGACAGCCTTAGGATCAGGGATCACGGCGTTGGGATCGGGATCAGCGCCGTTTTTTATAGGATCAGGGATCAGACTGATAGCTGAGTGTGATAATGATTAAAATCACAACAAAATTTGGATTTTGGATTTTTTTTTTGGCATCTAGAACAGTTTATTACATGTTATTGGCGTTATCCTCAGATCTGGCTTGTCACGAAGTCGTTGAAAATTTTCTATTTTCCGGCATTCGATTTCATAATTGTCTCTGTTGTCTCGTCTGTGCCCTTGATAACATCATTAATTTGTAACATGGCACACATGGTGATCACGTTGGTCCATTTATAGATGTTGACCTTTTGTCTCACCGTTTTCGGCCGTCGAGAACATTGTGGCAACTTGTTCGCGTTAATTTCACGAACTATTAACTTTCTAAATCACGCTCCAGGTCACCCTTTGGCTACCAACGAAGTTCGAGGAGGTCATCTAGCAGGTTAGTACAATACTTGATTTTTCCTTAACATCGATTTTTTTCTTTTTGACAATATTACAATATTAAGACACAAGTACGCAGAGGATCGCTCGAGAATTTCTGAAGAGACCGGCCATAGCTCCGCATACTCTGGCATACTATTATAGTTCATACTGATAACAGATCATGAATTGATCGCATCGGGAGTGATGTATTATCTCTTTGACCTATCATTGAACAGTACCCTTTCTTCAAAGAACATAAACTATATAGATTTTTTAAATACGGGTGAATACTGCGGCGGTTAGGATTTGCTTAGAAATGACGATTTTAACGTCCTGGCATACTGGCGAGCCACGCTAAACTCAAAGCCCCAAGGGGGGCTAAAAAACATTTCGGACCAGTAGGGGAACTAGAGGGAATTCCAGTTATCAGGGTAAAAATTACTGAAATATGGACCGAAGGCAAATTAAATTTAGTTCGAGTTACTGGGCCGTAGCCAGCATGACGCAAGACGAGGCAGTTGCCTCGTCCTGATTTTGCATTGGCCTTTTTTTGTTTTTTTGTCTTAGTGCTACAAGTATAAGAGATGGCAATATTATGACATGGCTGTCTCAAAGTTGAAGAACATATGCAAGAGTGTATCGAAACAGATAATTGATAAGTGAGCGTGATTCTGTATATCATCTAAGAACTAACTTCAAAAAAGTGTTACCTAAGGCTTCTCCTAATTATCTACAGTATAAAATCCATAAACGTTGGCTACTCTCGTGGATTCATTTTATTGTTATAATACGTGTTACAACATTTGAATGCTTTAAAATGCAGATGGTGATTAACTTGGCACCAGTATCGCTAAGCAACTACACTTGCCCAAGGCTTTTCTGAAGAAAAATGCCACGGAAAAATGCTTACAAGAGCATTTCTGAGCCTCTAGATTAAAAAATTTTTGGGGGGGACATGCCCCCACACCCCACTAGCGGGTCGCGACTTCGGCGCTCGAAACTTACTTCGTCTTGTTATGAAGTCTGGCTACGGCCCTGAGTTAGCGTGGATTTAGAGTCAAGCGAGTTAGAGTTATGGAATGCTTCAATAACAGTTCACAATAAATGCTTCAATAACAGTTCACAGTTCAAACGAAATGTTAACCGGGTCACGTGTCATGTTTGGTGTCGTTCCGAGCTGATTTCTCTGTGATTTAGGCGTCATTTTGCGAGATCATTTCTCTAGTTTAAGCAGGCCGTCGAGAAAGGCAATTATGATCTCGCGAAAGAAGATGGATACAGCAATTAAATTTGACTTTGTCAAACACCAAATCCACCTCGAATTCCAGAATTTTACACCCTCACTAAGATACACAAGCTGACCCCGGTCGGCAGACCGATAGTATCAGGGTGTGATGGCCCAACAGAGGAATTATCATCATTCGTTGACAAACTTCTTTAGTCTATAGTACAACAACAAAAGTTGTATCTTAAAGATATTACCGACTTTATTAACTACAGACAAAATACGAAAGTCCCAGAGGACGTCATACTTGTTTCAATGGACGTAACGAGCCTTTATACAAATATACCTCAAGAGGAGGGAATACACACGGTATGCAGAGCATACGAAACATTCTACATACACAAACCTCCTATCCCTACACAACTACTAGAACAAGCGCTAAGGCTAATTCTTCAAGAAAACTCATTCCAGTTTTATGGAAAAAACTACCTTCAAACACATGGTACAGCCATAGGCACGAAAATGGCAGTCGCCTTTTCTAATTATATTCAGGAATAAGGTAGAGACCGAAATCCTTAACCAAAGCGAACTAAAACCGCTCGTTTTGAAACGTTTTATAGACGACATATTCTCGCTCTGAACTATAAACAGAGACAGAATAGAACAGTTCATTGAACATGCGAACAATCATCATTTACGGCTGAAATTTCCGATAAGGAGACAACATTCCTGGACACCTACATCTACAAAGGCGCAAGATTCGAAAGAGACGCAATCCTTGATTTGCGGACTCGTTTTAAACTAACTGAGGCACTGCAATATACACATTTTAAATCCTGCCCCTCAAGGAAATAAAAAAGGCTTCATTAAAGGAGAGGCCCTAAGACTTCTCAGAACAAACTCTTCTAAAATAATGTTTGAAGAGAAAATTACAAACTTCAAATCACATCTGCTACAGAGACGTTACCCAGAGGATCTCGTTAACACAACCCTTTCAGGGATTAATTTCAAGGAAAGGAAACTAGCCCTTCAACAGAAACAAAGAGAAACCTACGAATCTTGCCTTTTGTCACACAATACCAACAATCAGTGCTTGACCTAAGGAAAACGGGCATTTAATTGAACAACAACCATTACTGAGCGAAATCTACAAAAATCCGCCCATCATATCGTACAAAAGAGGGAGGCGCTCAAAGACATACTTGTGAGAGCCAAACTATGAAAAAGGCTATTTTAAACACGCGCTGGGGAGTTGTGTAGGCCTGTCAACCCCATTTTACGCAAAATTATATAGGGAAACTCGTGGGATCAAGTATTTTTACGAGATCAGGGATCAAAATTTACAGTAATTTTGGGATCAGGGATAAAAAAATTAGGTCAAAAAATGGGATCAGTTTGAAAAAAATATACCTTGCTACTACCCTGGGATAACCCTTCGTCTATGAAGTGAGGTATGGGTTGTAGCGCGTTGAAGAGATGATCCAGAGGCACCCAACGACGGTTTCCTCCAGGATACATTGAAAACACTTTTTAAGCTATACAGAGTACTTTTAGATCTTTAGAAATACATTGTAAGCGACGCTATAAAATTTGTATCTGGTCATCCTAGGACAACTTGAGTTTTTCGAAATTAGAAGGACTTCAGTATTATTTCCCGAAGATTTTAGATGCAATTTAACGTATTACGAAAGTGACATTAGTGAGACGGTTTTCTGATTCCTCTCTCCTTCATATTTCTGAATCCAAAAATGTTAGGTATCCTAATTTAGGAAGCTTTACTCTGGGGAATGAAATTTGAAATTCAGATAAAGTTGATAGGGAATTTATTAGGCGTCGAAAATTGTTCATAATTTAAATTAATAAAGAATAGAACGGTCATATAGGAGTTTTTAGCCGTCCTCAAGTCAGAGTAGCAAATTCTTATAGAGTTTACAAATCTGGTAAATCCTGCTTCCCAGAATATCTTTGAGGAACAAGCTATACCAGCCTTAAATGCAATATAAGGAAAGCCCGGTTATCTGCAGTATTCATGTTTATCCCTTGAAAAAACCAGGTTTTAGTGAGGTGCACTGCAGTGTAAATCAGGCCATTAATGAAAAAATTTAAAAAGTCTGAATCGACCGGCCATTTAAATGCCGTCCAGTGACATCACTCAGTACCCGAAAACCGGGTAGTGATTTTGAAACTGAAAAACTAGATTGAACTGCGAATGAAGAATCATAGCGGATAGTCAGTAGGTTTTTCATTTGGAGCCGCTTTGTGATTTCAGCGGCCGGTGATTTTGTTTATGCGAAGCTTTCTGAGACACTGTTGCGTTTTAGTTTCCCACGCAATTTCAGTACCTGGGAATACTCTGTTTAACCAGACTAATTTTTCTCAGTTGGTTCAAGTCTGGTTAAACCCATGTTAATTCAGTTCTTCAAGAGCCAGGTTTACCAGTCTTGCCAAGCTAACCAGGAATACCATGGTTAACCAGGCTTTTTGCACATATGGTTCAAGCCTGGTAAGCACGGTTCATTCAGAATTTCACAAACCTGGTTTAAGTCTGGTTTTCCTGGTTCTTAGGTAAACCAGACTTACCAGACTTACCAGGAACACCATGGTTAACCAGGCTTTTTGCACATATGGTTCAAGTCTGGTTAGCCTGGTTCAATCAGCCACTTTGATAGACTGGTAAAGCCTGGTTTTCCTGGTTCTCAGGTAAACCAGACTCATCAGACTTACCAGGAAAACCATGGTTAACCAGGCTTTTTGCACATTGGGTAAAGTCTGGTTAGCCTGGTTTGAGAACCAGAGAAGCCTGGTTGGTTCAACCAGGCTTGCACCCTGGTAAACCCTGGTTTAACCAGGCTTTTGGCGCAAACTAAGTTTGCTGGTAAGGGTCGTCAACATTTGTGTAAACAACCTCCAGCCCAACTTTACACTGATCCATATCGTCCAGGTATTGCAGTTCCGTTTTTAACCGATTGGCCGCATCATTTCCAAAAACACCTGAGAATTAAACATCGGAGATAAATATTAGTTCTATAACAGTATTATTGTAGCCTCTGCTAGCTATACATTAAAAAAGATCATGATTTGTCCTCCTGTGGATGTACAGTAGCTAAATTTCAGCTACAGGATCGTGGAGCCACCAAAAGGGACTCAGGAAAACAAGAGATCTACATCTGATATCTTGGGCAGAAAGATGAAATGCATTTCCCCTTTCCTCTTTCTTCTTTTCCGAAATCGAGGCTAAAAAGGCTTGAAGACCACAAAACGCGCCAATTTTCCTTCCTTGATTTATGGGCAGGATTTCATCTCAGAGGTAAGCTTCGGCACACGTTGAGCCAAACGCGACGAATGCGTTCGCAAAGCAAAAAAAAAAACGAAGCACTGATGGGGGAGAGATTCGAGATTGAAGGCATGCACGGGTTGCGGGACTCGCCGAAAAGAGCTATCGAGATGACGGGATTGGGGGAAATTTGGGTCGGGCGGGATGGCGGGGTTGAAGAACTCTGTTAGGGAGCTGGTGTTCTGGTGTTCGCTTCTCAATTTGAATTAATGGCAGAACCATTATTCACGAGGAGGAGTTGTCTTAGTTTTCATACTGGATTACAGTAAGTCAGTACCGGGTATCATTTTGTCCAAGTCTTCCTCAATCTCCAGAATCTTTGAGCAGTTCTCTAATTTGTAATAGAAGTACGATTTCTAAGAAATAAAAAAAAATAAAATGTAAATTGTCGAAATGAAACTAAAACGACACCACAGTAAAGATTTTGATTTTGAGCCATTGTTTTGAAAGGATGATGGGTTTTCGTCGTCAATTAAGCGAAAATCGTAGTGCTTGCCTTGAAATAGGTTGAACCTCCGTCATGTCACTCTTTACGGTCTGATAAGAAACTTCCTTTTTGAAACCGCGTCCCGTAAGGTTCGCCTTCTTTAGTACTTTAAGGACATCAGATTTGGACAGTTCAGTACTTGTGTTGCGGTTGACAATCAGTAGTTCAACGTCCTCTTCCGTATCAGCCTTTGCAAAGTGATTTGACAAAACGTTTTCATGAATATTCTAATATTTCTTGGCAATGATATTTGAAGAGGAGCACTTAAATTTCACCGGGGCAGTTGTTCAAACTAATGCAAATAAACAGGTTCGTTTGCCCCTACAGGACTGATAATAGAAAAAAATCATATAATTGTTTTCTTCACGGATATTAATCAATCATTTCACCATCTTTGTAGAGAAGCTCCCCAATAGTTCACAAGAGCAGTTGTTTAAACTAATGCAAAAAAATTTTTCTCATGAAAAATAGACATACCGACAGCCGTGGAAAAGAGAAACAGGGCCAGAATCGCTGCTATTATTATATACCAGAAAGCTTCATCTTCGCCCGGCTCTTCACAGAAGTGGACTTCACTGACAAACCTTCAAACCAAAACAAAATTTGTTAATAGAAACTTGCAATTGACGGATATTTATACCCAAAAATAATGGTATGTAAATTCTGTAATGCGTCTGAGGTCACGGTCATTTAGTGAGCAAGAAAATCTAGCGAGGATAGAGACCTAGAGCGGAAGACAAACAGGGCACCCCACCTTGCGTGCGAATTGTTTGTTTTGGACCAATTGAACAAAGTATTTAGCCTGTGTACCCGTAAGGAAAAATCGGGAGGGAGGGGAGGGGGAGTCTTACACAGGCTAGGGAAATGTAGCAAATAAATTAGCATATAAGAAATAATATGGTAAATATGAATGAACTCAAAGACGCCATTTTTTATTTCACTTTGCTGTTAATTCTAAATATTTTTAACATTTGAACCGATATCTCTCAGATCTCAGAGACCAAGGTGACACTCCGATTCTTGTCGTCTTAATGCCATCACTAGGGACTTTAAGATCCAACGACGCGACGGCCACGAGAACGTCGCTTAAAAAAAGTGTATCTGCGTTCTTTCAGTCTTTATAGGGATTATTCGTACCCAATTACTTTGTCAAATGTAGGCGAACCCTCCTGAAGCTGAATTTCAAGGGACCATATCCAAGCTCAGAAAGAGAAATAAAATTTCGTCGTTGCTTGTTTACGTCCTCCATAAAACACGAAATTAGGCATTTTCACGTCGTAGTCGTGCAAAAACGGGAAAGAATTGTACAAAAAAAGTGTGATGCACGTGCAAAGCTGTTGTTTTGCTTATAAAACCTATTGTTTTTATGACGTTCTCGTCGCCGTCCGCGTCGTTGGATGTTAAAGTCCCTGATGTTGCATATAGTTTTACCGAGTTGGACCACGAAATGCCGAACCTAACTGACAGTGGAGTAAGATAGGAATTAACGAAAAGATTTGTTAGTAATACGCTTTATCTGTATATCGAGAGCCCGTGACTGAAAGTAAATCATGATTTCTATGTCACAGCTCACTCTCAATTTAAGAGCAACGTCCAAAAAGTTCCCCAGCAAGAGGTGCAGGCGAATTCATGAAACCCCGGAAGTCAAAAGAGTCGGCTATACTGGTCAGAGTGACTGTTCTGCCTTTTTGCTTCCAATTGAAGAAACTGTTTAGTTCGGGTAACGTATTAAGACAAGAAGAATCTAAAACGAATTACTCGCACGGTCATTGTCCAGTCTGACATGGTTATGTAAGCGGTAAGATCTTTGCTCTTTTTCAGTTTTCACGTTAGAAAAAGAACTCTGTGTGCCAGTTATTTAAGCGTAGTTTAGCCAAGGTTCAACTCGAAACCGCATTCTAACCCATTTTCAATTTGCCCAACGGTTTTATCTAAACACCGTTTATTGTGAACTGTTTCATGAAAGCATATAGCCTCGACTAGAAAAACATTTAATATCTTCTTAAAATAACCCACGAAGGAAGAGATCTGGAGGTCCAAAGATTTGTTAACCTGCGGCTTAAATTAGACAGACTTCGTTTAAATAGTCATCGACCTATTATATGTTTGCAATTGTTTGATTTTCTAGCGATAACTCTTCTAACTCTCAGTTCATAGTGTTAATACATAAAATATACTTAATTGCTTATGATGTTTTTTATTACTCCCGTCAGTTTTAGACTACTTATACTCTCAAGTAAGTGTCAAATAGCTGCAAATTAAAAAAAGAATTCGCCATATTATCGAATTCCACTGAAAGTAAATCATATCTAATGTAATATTCACCGGCACTCAATGATAATTAAAACAGTTAGACAACGTGAAAATTTCCTGTTTGCTGTTTTCTTTAGACTGTTAAACCTTTCCCCCTGATTCCTAGGAAAGCGTAAATAAAATTTAAAGAACAAAAACCCCATTTCAGTTTGTTAAAAAATGCAAACAAAAAGTACTATCCACAAACATAACGGTCTAGCAGACACCGGACCCTGATTCTGACTGATTGTCTAAAAGACCTAGAGCTTATGCCCTCTGGTTTATCTCAATTTCATTCGCCAAATCTAATATTTGTAAGAAACAGTCAGTTTCAACGACGTTGTCTAGGCCAATTGGAAAGCTAAAAATGAAAAATCAATTCTTCTTTCATTCTACTATGTAAAAAATATATATATATTACATATGACTACTAAACCACTTTGGAACAAAGTCGACATAGTAACTCCTTTTGATATTATAAATATATTCGAAGGAGCAACTCTTAGTCGTATAGAGGGAAATATAATACTGTCAGTTTACTTAACACACTAAAGGGCGTTCCGGGAATGTCTAGCGAATCAGGCCTCAATTTATTTTTTCGATAATCTGTTCAATTGAAAAGAACGTCCGAAAGGGCTCCAGCAAGAAAGCGGAAGTCAAAGAGCTAGCTGTACAGTCGAAGCTCGGCTCCTTGCGACCACTCTCGTAAGCGACCAACTCTAGTTACGACCACTTTTACGAAATTCCGAGGTGGTCGCTAACAAGAGCTTCGACTGCAACTATTTCTTTCTGCCTTTGCTTCTAGTTGAGAGAACTGTTACGTACTTGTACTGAAACATCAACTAGAAATGAATCATGACCAGACTCCACTGAAAAGAATAACTCGCGAGGTCTTATTTTGTTGTCGCTGTCTTCTGACATTGTTTAATCAGTTAATTCTCTCTTTTTCTTCCCTGTAGTATGAAATTCAATAAGTTTGTTCGAATTTTTCGCGATTTCATGGAGTTTTATTTAAATTGGAGGGATGATTTGGGAACAGAACGTTGTAGGCTTTCACCGATTTCGGATTCTTAGACAGGCTTTCTCAAAACTGATAACTACAATTAAAGGACTGGTTTTTGAGGTTGTGTCGGTGGGGGAAGCGAAACGCCAAAATTTGGTTTTATATCAACTGAGTTGGTAAAATAAATAGCTACTGCATGTGGAAGGATTTTAAACATAAAAACAGAACTGCCGGTCCTTCGTCAATCAAGGGGTTTTGTGATTGTGTATGCTTTTAAGAAAAGAACATATCTTAGAATGAGAAAGATTTGTGGCTTGTTGCAGGGATTACTCGTACCACTTACCGTTATTAGTAACAATTTCAACGAGAACAGATCAATCCAAGGTGACATTCTTTCGTAGCTGTAGCGCCGGAGAACACATTTAGTGAAAACCGCCGGAATCAAGTTGAGAATTATATCCCTCCAACCCGAATTGAAGAGACTCATGTCCAATTGTTTATCGAAGTGTACGTGTCACAAGAGCTTACATCCGCATTGAAACTGAGATTGAGGTAAATTCATAACAGTTAGGGTCTATGAAGAACACAGAACAGTTCTATGATTTGAAAAGGCTAGGGCAGCTGTCCTCGCCCGAACGGAAAGGACTAGATAATAACAAAACTGAAAAAAATCCTCGAGATAAAGTAAATTTTATTCAAAACAAAGCGCAGTCTTCCATGTCAAAATTAAATTCATTCTACTCATCTGTTTTACATACGAAACATAACTATCCTTATCGTCCCATAGCCGCCCCGAGACATAACAATGCTTTAATTAGGCGCTTGAGCGATTGAAGAAGCGCGAAGAATCGAAGGGAAACACTAACAATAGAGTACGGCGCGAACTTCCTTTCTAATATGGAGAGTACAAAAAAACTGCTAAGGAAGCACACACCATAAATACAACAAGGAGACAGGGTAAGAAGTTCTGAAGTATTTTAAGTGTTTTTTTGACCCCTAAATAACGATCGCTAATATCCCCATACAAACCCTTATGATATTTCTGTTACGCAACAACGATTTTCACTCTTGCGCTTGGGGTACCTTTGACATGTCATGCTACCATGGCAACCTCTAAGTCTGTTCTGATGTAGAATTTTGAATATCAGCTCTGAGCCCGTTTCCAAGAATTTATCAAATTTGCATATAGAAGAGCTGTCATTAAACTCGCTTTTCAGTGAGCAATAAAAGAGTAGTTATGTGTATAACTTGGCCCTATAATTTTATCTTTATTTTTCAAAATCAAGAGAAAGATAGGGCAGGGGTTCTGCTTACCCATGAGTGCATCTTATACACGAGTTTATGCGACAATTTAGAATTCCACACCGCGTGTTTTATGTTTGAAAGTTCTCCAAAATTTTGAAAGCAAGACTAAAAATTCTGGGTTTTTTTAGCATTGCTTAGTGAATCGCTCTGGACAGTATGTGTCTAGACTGCAAAACAGTCGGTTTTTTTCTTAAAATCAGTAAGGAAATCGGTAAAGCGTGGCGTAAGAGTCTTACACGCTCGAAGCGCGCGAGCCTCACACGCCCGTAGGGCGTCTCTCCCCAGTCTCACTCTCCGTTTTCAGCCTCGTTCCAGACCTTTCGTTTGACTGCTCGTGCTTACTTGAATACGCAAAAAATACGGACTGTTTTGCAGTCTAGTATGTGTCGGAAATATTAAATCATAAAAATGCTATCATTTATTAATTTCCTTACAACCGTCACATATTCGTTATCAAGTTAAGTCTTTCAGAAAAAGGCACGTGACAGATCACATGACAAACATATGTGAAACTTTATTTTGAAATATCTTGAAATGTCAAAGACAATGATTGTTGGGAGGTTTATAATGACGACTGTTATTTGAAATACAAAATGATACAAAATAATATATAAAAGACATAAACAATGTACGACAATGCCCTTTCTATTGATAGCAATAGCCTGCTGTAGACGCTTCAGGCTATAGGGTCCAATAAGAAGAGGCATAAGCTACCAGTTACAGTTGGATGAAATGATGAGTAGATGTGTTTTTTGTTCTTACTTTAAAATGAAATTTACGGCGTTAGGAGGTTGAGGTGAGTCAGTAAAACAGGCAATTCGGGAAAAAGGCCATTAAACAAAGTTCATGCGACAATTCAATAATCCTGCTAATCATAACTATAACAAAATTCTGCCCTGATTTCACAATTTAATAAGACAGTACGCGTCACGCCTAAGTAATTGGACAGTATGCGCCATCACACGCGCTGAAATGGCTTCTTTATTTACTGCTAGCAAAAAAAATTGGAATTTCTTCTGTTTTGATTAAAAAAAGAGCCTTATATATCACAAATTTTATTAAAGTTATGATTAATTGGTAACAGAACTTCGTGTCGTCCAATTGGGTCTGTAATCATACTCGCGATTAAACATGATCGGATTACTCGGTTGCTCGATTTTGTTAATCACTCGTAAGATTACAGACCGAATTGGACTCCACTCAGTCCTGTTACCATTACATAATGCAAGGACTACAGTGTCTTTGGGCGGCACTGATGATATAACTGCGATGGCAAAATTTACAGTTGGTGAACTTATTAGAATGGATCCAAAAGGCCTGTCTCATTGACTATCATTTGTTCACCAAGGATTTTTAAGTCGAGACCTGAGTTACCATGCTTAAAATTTACCACCTCAGTTATATACACGTAAAGCAGTCTTCTTTTTCTTCACAGAAGATTTTAGGCTGTCTTTGGGTCCTCGGATTATTGAAAGTGACCCTTGAGCCCCATTTACACGACATTCATTTTGGTTCCGGCACTCTTACTGTTGGCACGCTGACCGTAAATCTAGGGCACGGTCTACGTCATTTACATGACAAAAATGAGTTCGATTTGTTTCAATATTGATTTCGGGTAGTCACCCCAAAACTAGGAAAGGCACTCTTATTATATTGAGCCATCAGGCATTGTTATAGCGGTTTCCAAGGCATTGACACAAAATTACCTCCAAATCTCACCCGCACTTAGCGATCAGTAATTAAGCATAATTTCTCGCGGGTTGTACAAACAATGAAGTCGTAGAAGCAAAAAATGGCGGATACAAGTGTACAAAAATCAATTTTATGGGTTTTAAGCTCACGAAAAATAAAACGAAACGAAGGAAACGAAACAAGTTCATCATCTAAACAATTTTTTAAGATACTTAAAACCCGACAATACGGCCTTTTCAGGCTATTTTCAGCTGCTTAAATCCTCCGCGACCGAGAGAGGTTTGGATTTGCGAATAAAAGGAGAAACAATAGCGAACTGCCTTCTTGTTTAGTTTGCCACCTACATCATATTAATGAGCATCCGAGACAGATCTACAAACTTTGTTGAACTGGAAGTAAATGTCCCGAGAACAATAGCCATTCTACGCGATCTTAAAGTATAAATCATCATCCTTTCTATAATAGTTAAGACCCATTATGTATCTCTGAATATGTTCTAAAATATAGTCTACAAAAGTAATAAAGAAGTTAGTCCCAGGTTCGTAGAATAAATACATGACAAGAGAGAATCATCTAGCTCATTCTCTCCTGTACATGGCTATGTTTCTTCAAAACACTTAGTGAGTGACCAAACACTAGGTAACTTATATGTCTCAATATCTTTGTATTATAAAGCACTTGTGATATGCCCGTTGTTTAAAGGAGGAAAACTTATCTCTAACTATATAAAGAAAACCTCTTGGACCTCTTGGGAATTTAGATGCCAGTGGGTGTCCTCCAGTGTTTTTTCCACCGAGGTTCTGAATAAAAATAGCAATATTCAACTTACACTAGGGAAGGAGACTACGTCACTGGATGACTTTTCTTTATCAGTGGCTAAGTTTTTAAACCATCGTCATCGTCTTAATTTAGAGTTGTACGCGAACTAATTTTTCCTAACTTAGACTGATTGGATTTTGGTACCCTTATGAATGCAACTGATTAACGCCGCGAAACTAATCTGAATAAGTGCGTGTTTAAACTTTTATCCGGCTATAACCTTGAATAACGTTTTAAGACATTTTTCTTAACTCAAACTAGCAATCGTTGCCATCTACCTTAAAGCTATGGTTTGAAGTTTAATTACGGAATTAAGCAATAACTATATATATGCCACATACATAGAGAGCTTCCACCGTCAACGAGAAGCATCATGAATACAGGCCAATTTCAAATGAATACAAAATTTCTTCATTTTGTTGGGAATCTTGTGATGTCTGTAAGACTCCCAAACAACACTTGCTTTTCCCGCCTATCTATATAATAAATATTTTAGAGATACACCCAATTCCCTCTTTTTTCAACGCTAAGGCCGGTTGCAGTCAGCGTTATCGTCGAAATATCCTGCTGAGTAATAAATCGAAATAAACCACCATTTTTGAAATGAGCAGCACAATTATTGGGTATTGATAAATGACAAATAATATTTTCTTAAAGTGCGATAGTATGAAGTCTTTAATCTCATATTAGATAATAAACCATAACTGTGTTCAAGTTATTCTTACAGTCTCAATGAAAATAAATTTAAATATTTTTCTGGCTAGTTAATTTATACAATTATTTAGCGTGAGACACTTCGCGTTAACCCTTTCATTCTCGACTGTTGAATCAGTTCACTCTATACTAAAAAAGCGACAAATAAAAGTTCAAGAAAATGGTAAATTTCAATTTGCAAAAAGCGTCATGTAATGGTATAGCTTTATACAGAGGTTCCTATTGCAAAAAATATCTTCCTCGAGAGAGGAACACTGTGTGGGATTTTTTTACAAGGATTTACTGATTACGCTCAAAAACTGACTTTGTGACGGAGTAAAACGTACCTGTAACATTTTACTGATTATAACGTAAATAGCTATAGCTCACATCCAAGATCGCATTATTTCAGTCTACCCCTGGACACTAGGAGATGCCTTTTACCATGTGCTGTTAGTTTCATCGCAGGAATTTTGATCTTTTGATGATTTTGTAACATTAGGGTCCATTCATTGTTCATTGTCTTCTGCAGAATCCTATAATTCGAACTAAGGACCACGTCCTTGGTTGGAAAGGACGAATCAACGCCGATAATAATGAAATTTCTAAACCAATTCCCAAGATAAAGTGAGCTTGAATTATTCAAAATCAAACTGGTGCAGTCTTCCATGTCAAATTGCAAATTTCATCTGTCAGTTACTCGATTTCGTTTTACATATGAGACATTCCCTTAGGTGCTCAGCTGCGACCGGGAAAACACCGTCTGCTCTGTGATCGAAATATTTTTAGCAAAAGAAGACATTATCAGGAGGAGAGTTCTTATACCTAAACTATATTATAGCTCAACTGAGTCATGACAGGCTAGATTTGTATACGATCGACATATCTTTAGCGCTCCGAAGAAAAAGCCATCTCACGTTTTCGCTGTTTCGGAAAGTCGTAGCGAGCTTTTCAAACAAATTCTGGTTGTGAGTTTAAATTTAAAAATTTGGAAGTTGGTGGTTCCTACTTTAGCGTCTAAGTTTTCTTGCAGTGTGGTAACTTTGGACTGATTCCAATTTACACCGACTGCTAGCACTAAATTCTTTCAATGTAATTTAAATCATATATATATATCTGGAGTGCCCCAAGATTGGGAGACTGTACCGTGTTTTTGCTTCACCTTTTCTTTTCGGTGTGTGGACCAAGGGAAAAAATTTGCCAGACTGCCATCTCTTTCTCATGAAAGGTCCTCATAATGTTTGATTTTAAAGTGCACTACCGGACAATAATTTCAAACTTGAAGTGTGGGAAATATTAAATTTGAATAACAAAATGTATTATTTGTTCATTTTCTTCCTTCAAACGTCAACCCCCCCCGCCCCCCGCCATATTCGTAGGAAAAACGCACGTGACACGTCACGTGACTAACTGGGACGGTAGTTAAATGTCCCCAAACATCGAGTGTGAGTTGGACTTGATGAAAGATTGAGTTGGACTTCGAGTTAAACTATTTTTTTAAAAAACTAATAATGATAATGAAGAAATTTAATAGAAGAATTAACAAGATGTAATAAAAAATTCAAAAGATATATGTTACGATTAATAAAAAAGACACAAGGAAAAATTAAATAACAACAGCAAAAAACAACATCACAGTTGTGGCACGTGGTTGCTAATAGGCGTTAATAGATTGGGTGAGCATAATTTTTGGCAGGATTCCTGTTTTGGCATAACGCCAATTTATAAGTAGTATAAATTTAAGTTAATGCAAACAACCATGAAAGGGAGGTCAGAGAAATTATATGAGCTACCCTTCCAAATAAACGGCTTGTCACGCAATATCTTGCCGTGACAAGGTTCACTTTTGCCCCCTTTCTGACATTTTATCTCTGGACCAATCACATCTATCCCTTTCCTTTCTGTCAATCAAAGATCATGCGGCCGTACTTTCACATCTGTAGTTCACTTCACGATCTCTGACCTCCCAGAGACTGTTTGAGAAATTCTCGTCCTAACTTCGCCCTAGCAGGAGTTTTTACAGTGTATTCTGGTTTGTTCCTAAGAGCTTACGTTCAGGATTTACGTACAGGAATAAGGACAATGTCGCCACTTCGTCGAAGGTCCCGCGTTCAAGATTCGAATGTGGATGCCGACGCCGCGCTACTCAACGGCTATTCGGTCCAACAACTACGAAACTTATGCCGACAGAAGACGATTGCTTCCACCGGCTATACGGCAGGACTTTTCCGCGGGTGGCGGGTGACGGGTGACGGGTAGACGGGTGACGGGTAGCGGGTGGCGGGTCAGGCCGTAAAAAATAAAAAAAGAAAAAAGAAAAAGGGGAAACCAAAAAAGATAAAAAGATAATTAACGTTACAAAAAGCGATATTTTAGCAATATTCTTCTACACGATATCGCATGCACGAGATAGCTTGAGGTACTCATAAAAATTAAAGTAATATTTATCCTGAGACCAGACAAGTAAGATCGCATTCTCTTTTTGACATGTTTGAACAGTGTCTCAGATTTTTGACAACTGCGTTTGTCTTTTGTTATAAGTTGGGATAAACATTGCATTGTCCGTGGGATAAATCTTTGCCAATTTGGTTCCCGACTTGTAGTTTAAAATGAACAAAATGTCCATTTCGAGAAAACAAGGAAATTTTCCTAAGACTAAAGCAACAAAGCTGTCAATGTTAATGCGTACCAGAGAAGGAGCAACAACGTTTTTGACACAGCATGGACCGTTTTCGCCGCGTGTGGCGCCTCGGACGCGAATTGATCTCGTTGTATATATATACAAAATGGATCCGCATTTTTTTAAATACCACTTAAAAATACTGATTAGGTCGCAATCATGCCGCATACTAGGGAAAAAACTGAGTTATGACACGGGAGGCCGAATCTCTCGCAGTCTGTTATAAACACGGCTAAATAGTTGGGGAAGTGCAATCATCTTTCGTCTTGATGTGGAAGAAAAAGCAAACTAGACAAACAAGATCGACACGTGCCATGTGTCTTGCTTGACATAGCCCATTTTCATTTGACACACCGCGTGTAGCCTGACGAAACGTCACTTCCGGTGTGGAGCTAGGAGAGGTG